>PVJC01014951.1:0-19245 GCA_004026665.1 Murina feae
AAGGAGATAGGTGATCCGCTGAGGATGGGAAATGGGGAAGAAGAGAGTGATATAGTCAGCTAGAGCCCAAAGCTTCCTGGGAGACCTGAGAGAAGTGCAGCAGCAAATTACTCCCTCTTCACTTCCTGCCAGCAAATACTCCTGTAGTAAAGGAATAAATGAGATGAAGCAAGAGGTTGTTGCCAGGCAGCTTTTGATCCAACCAACATTTCCTTCGTGCCAAGTACAAAAAATAAGGAAGATTCAGGCTCTGACCTTGGATTCACCAGCCAGCAAGAGAGGAAAGAGAATAAACAAATATTATATAACAAAACAGCAAGTCCTTTTGTAGAGGTAAGAATGATGGTAAAAAGGCAGGGCCCATTGAATGGTGACTATGGACCAGCCTTATTATGCACATTCATTGTTTGGTTAGATTATCTTACTGACCCTCTGAGACAGATATTATTTTATTACCAATCGCAGGTGAGACACTAAAGATCAGAAAGGTGATATAACTTGGTAAAGTTTGTACAGGTAGCAAGTGACATATAGTTCCCTTGGGAAAGTGATCTATGATAGGATCTTCTCAAATTGTTAAGCAAGCAAATGTTTATGAACATCCACTTATGCTCTAGATGCTGTATGGGATATCAAGATAAGTGACCTATATTCCCTTCCCTTGAAGAGTTAAGCATAAGGAAACTTTGGCCTTGTCCTCCTGATTTCAGAGATTGCCAGTGGGGAGTGGAAGCTAACGAGAGGCTCATTTCAATTCAGTATAAAATAGAACTTTCTGAAAGGGCCTTCAGTTAGAATTAAATCTGCTCTGGGTTTCCTCCTATATGTGTCCGGTCTGGATTCCTTTCAACGTTGGTTATTGAAAATCCATGGTTGTATTCTATGAAAGCTCATTGTGGTTTTGTACTGTCTGGTTAAGCACACTGACTCTTGATTCAGACAGCCTGGATTTACATCAGGTTCTTCCACTTGCTAACTCTGTGGCTTTGGGTGAGTCACCTAATCTCTTAAGCTTCCATTTTTCCATAAAATGAGGCTAGTAATAAACATAATATCATAGGGTGGTTAAAAGGTTTAAGTGAAATAATGCCGATAGGTTCCTTATAGTCAGTAAGTACTAAAAAGGTGATTATGTTTATTGTTTTTTTTTTTTTTTTTGGTATAGCTATTAAAAAGAACCACCCTCCAGGGTTAAATTCTACCTATTTTGTCTTAGGAAAACATTCTCTCCTTCCTGATTTGTAGTAGTTGTGCAATTCTGGATGCATTCATTCTATTAAGTAGGGAGATGTTCAGCGTGACTCTTGATGCCAAGTTTTTTTGTAAAGTCCAGATCTAGAAAATCTTTTAGTATCTATAAGAAGATCTATACTAAGGGCAAAGGTCACTCTTTTGTCTCCTGGTAAATCTCTCGCTGCTTGAGGTGGTTGGAATCTACAATCAGATGGGACTGTTGGTGTTAGATAACAGGCTATAGGTTATATTGATATGATAGAAACTGTAGCTTATAAGGCATTGTGCTTTCTTTAAGTGGGAGAAAGGATTTTTCTGACTTAATATTATCTGTGTTATGGGAGAAGATAATCATGTGAGCTGGACTGGAGATATCTATCAACTTGCTTCCATGATCCTGGAATACACCATGAAAGCTGAAAACTCTGTGAGCTAGTCCAGCCTCTCACTGTTTTATATATTCAAAGAGTCATGAGTATGAATAATAGGTTTTAATGTGAGTAGCAATGTAGTGATCATAAGTATTAGAAGACTGAGAAAGTACTTTGGGAGATCAAGAACATCAATGTAACTCTAGCTGGTTTGGCTCAGTGGATAGAGTGTCCGCCTGCGGACTGAAGGTTCTTGGATTCAATTCTAGTCAAGGGCACATGCCTGGGTTGTCGGCTTGATCCCCTGTAGAGAGCATGCAGGAGAGAGCCGATCAATGATTCTCTCTCATCACTGATGTTTCTATCTTTCTCCTTTTCCCTTCCTCTCTGAAATCAATAAAATATATTTTTTAAACAGAATATCCATGTAAATATGTGAAACTGGATTAATATATAGCAGAAGACTTTTAAAAGGAAGTCATGAAAAAGATGGGTTAGCCTAGCCATATGATGGCCAAATGATTTTGAAATAAGTAATAAATCATTAGTAAGTAGCATAAACAATTTGGAAAGATGAAGAAATGTTTTGTGTTCTTGGAAGAGTAAATATTACAAGCATTTCACTTCTTTCCAAAATGAGTCATAGGTTTAATGAAAACCCAAGTGAGACATTTGTGTGTTTTTTATTTCTTTTTTAAAATTTATTTCTTTATAATAGTCCAATAAGAGATAATGACAGAGTAATGGGAGGTAACTGAGAGTTATTGAAGAAATAGATTCAGCAATGATTGATTATTGAATAGATATCTGGGCTGAGGGAGAAAATCCAGAGTAATACACAGGTTACTGCCTCAGGAGACTACTTGGATCATTGTGGCTTCCACTGTCACAGGCAAAATAGGAAAGAGAACAGATTTGAAGAGGAAGGTAATGAGATCAGCTTTTGACTTTGACTTTTGAAATCAAATTGCCTATGAAATGTTTAAGGAAATGAATATATTTCAGGAAGCCATAACATGCAAACATATAGAGCAAAGAAGATAGATCTGAACTAGATATATTGGACACATCCGCACATGAAAAAACAGGTATGGATGTAATTATTTGCAGAGAGGCTACAAGCAAAAGGAAAAGGACTGAGCCCTGAGAACGCCCAGAATTTAAGGAGAGGATGGAGGAAAAGAATGCCTGAAAGAGAATAGGAAGAGCAGCCAGAGAGGTAGACAGTCAACTGGAGGGAAATGGGACCATGAAAATTAAGGCAGGGGAGAGGAAATGACATAGTGACTCAGAGAGTGTGGTTGGGATAGTCTGAAGGAAAGTGGGAAAGGGAAGCGTCCTAGAGTCACTCCCTACGAAGTCCAGCAGCTTTAGGAGCAGGTCTGAATCAGAGATCACGTTTCTGGAATCCGGCTGCTGTGTGGCTCTGGGATTTTCTCTGGGGGCCTCAGCAGCAGGGCTGCAGGGGACAGCATTTCTTTGGGGCCCTATTGCAGGCCATCCCAGAGGAACCCCAACAACAACAACGAGTGGGCCAAAGACAAGAATTGCTCTCCTACTTGACTGCCTGCCTAATATCAAATAAAAAGACTATTTTGTAAAACTTCCCTCTTGAAAAAAGCAACACCTTGATTTCCTTGTTTAAAAACATTAAAAAAAAAACCCACACACACAAACACAAAGAAACAACAACTGACTAGCTCAACAAATCATAGCCACTGTGACTGGCTTTGTGCATTAGCACCTCATTCATCAACACGCAGATTCAAACACTTGGGTTTCTTTATTTAATACTTGGAGTTCTCACCACCTTATTCATTACACTGCTTTTTTCTCTCGCTCCATATTACTCTTTTATTAGATAGGATACTTGCATATGTGTTATATATAGTACATATAAATTGTATTATTAATATCTGCCTCTTTAGGGCTTTATTCTATAGGATGTCAAGTTATGAAAAATGAATGTTTTCTGTTGAATATCATAATTCATTTGAGACTTTATTATAACACTTTTAAAAGCAGAGTATTTGTACATTGTGACACTCTATAAAGAAATAGTTACTAGGGAAGTAGCAGAACATGCCTTTTATCAGAGGATCTTTAAACTAATAGTTAAGAGCTCAAAGGTTTCAGGAACTTTGGAATCCATGGCAGTACTCAAGATTTAGGGGAGAAAAGAATAAAACCTAGAGAGAAAAATGACCCAGATGCAAAGGAGAATATTTTGAGGCTCCAAGCCTGAATTATTAGAGGAGAAATCAAAGAAAACCCTAAATGTCTTTTTTTTTTGTAAAAACGTAACTTTTATTAACTTTGTTTGCTTTATAAAATATAATTTATTCATAGGAAATTATAATTACCTAGATGAGACTGCGTGTTACAATAGAGAGAGAAGTGAAATGAAATAAATTGGAAGTCAAGAAGCTAGAGTCTTGCTCTTGGATTTCAATTTCTCAGATACATTGCATTGACTTGGGCCTCTTGGGAAAACTGGCCTTTATTCTGAACCCACTTACCTCTAACATAAACACTCTCGAATCTGTGTGTCCTTTGCACTGATAACAAAATAGGTCCCTGGTAAACACAGTAACAGAACCAGCCTATTTCTTCCTCTGTCGAGTGAAGAATGAATAATCCATGCACAGCATCCCCTTTAGTCCTAACATGCATATTTTTCCATGTCACCTCTAACTTTCAATGTGGTTGTAATGGAAAGGGCCAGGTAGGGTAATGGTAATGGAAGTCGAAGAGCACAGGGTTTGACAGCAGTAAGATCTCATTCACAAACTAGTTCAAATTTTTACTAGCTGTGTTTCGTTGTGTAAGTTACCTAAGTTTTCTGGGGCTCATTTCTTCCTCTGCAAAGAGGTTTAAGACTCATATTTAATGGAATTGTTGTGAGGAAGAAATGAACAAATTTATGTTAAGCACTGAGCACCACAGATACCATAAAATAGAGCCCCCCAAAATGGCATAGAATATTAACATTAATTAATATACCTACAACTAGAAAGGGACAAAAGTGTGTGTCATAGTTGCTGTTACATTAAAATCATTTCCCTGTATACTCATAGCCAACTTGGGTAATACTTTTTAAACACATCTAGTGGATGGTGTTTTTTGTCTCCCAAATACTGTAACTGCTCAACAGCAGAGGTTATCATACTGAATCAATGTGATTTGTTTGTCTATCACAAACTGGATGTGAGCTGGATGTGAGCTGTCCCCTGCAAGTCAATTGCATGAGTAAGGAATAGATCCTCAAGGAAAGTGTGATCTAATGGCTGCTTGACATCTTGTAGGTGTTTCATAAAGGTTTTTTTAATGAAAAACTTCAGCAGTGGATGAATAGATAAATAGTTTTGGGAATTTTCTCTTTATATGGGACAAAATTTTGACTACCAAACTTAATTTTCAAAACATGTCTAACCCACTGATCTATTGCAAATGCCTGGATAGGAATAATTGTAATCTGACAGGACTAAGATCTGACTAATACTTGTCCTTCTGGTTATATATTCCCTTGAGTAAGTTACAGCCAAGTATGTAATATCACATACTCCATAACAAATCCTAATGCAGTGATGATTATAGACAGAGTCCTAGAAGAGGCATTGTTCCCACTACGTATTGATGTGTATGTGTACCAAACATTTGCCTGACCAAGACATTCTCTTCTGCTGTTTCTTTAGCTGGCAAAATTGCACTCACCTTTCTAGATACTGCTAAAATGTTTCATCTATGTGAAGCTTTTCTAAATTGATTCAGGTGGAATTAATTCTTCTTTTCTTTGTGCTTTTATAGCTCTTTTTATGCAATTAACTGGGGGCCTGGTGCACGAAATTCGTGCATGGGTAGCTGGGAGAGGGGGAGGGCAAGTGGGGAGGTCCCTCACCTGGACCTGCATTTTATCCAATTCGGGAGCCCTCAGGAGATGTGCTACTAATGGCTTGGACCCACTCCACGTGGTTCTCTGCTCTCTGCCAGGCCTGTCTGCTCCACACCATGGGGATGGGCAAGCAGGCCCTGCTGGGTGCTGCCTGCGGGGTCCCCAATGGCTTGCGTCCCCTCATTCCCTTGTCCACAGCCATCGTCTGAGCCAGGCTTAGGCCAAGGCAGCAGCTGAAGCTTCCCAGATGGGTCTGGCTCAGCACGCCCCCTCGTCAGGTCCGCAGCTGCGCACTGGCCGAGGCCCGGCTGGGTCGGCAGCTGGGTGTTCCCCAATGGGTCTGGCTTGCTGCGCCCTTTTGTCCCCTTGTCAGCAGCTGCCACCCCAGCCATACTTGCCTGGGGTGATGGCTGTGGGGTCCCCATCGCTGGCTCTCCCTCCTCCACAGCTGGGCCAAGCAGGCCCTGCTGGGTGCCACCTGCGGCCCCTGCTTGTCTGCTCAGGGGTCATCTTGGCAACCTCCCAGCAGGCCCTGCTGCATACTGCCTGTGGTCTGATTGCCTGCTGGGGTCCCGTTGCCAGGGTAATGCCACCAGCATCCTGCCCCACCGCTATGGCCACCACCATTTTGTCCTGGAGTGACAGTTAATTTGCATATTACTCTTTTATTAGATAGGATACTTGCATATGTGTTATATATGTCCTATATAGTACATATAAATTGTATTATTAATGACATACTCTATACATTATAGGTGTCTGTAGGATGTCTATATTTGTACTATATTTGTTTAATATTGATCTGTCTCATTCTATCTCTCAATACCTACATGAACTGGTCACACACAAAGACAAGCAGTCTGAGCCCCCCAGTGACAAAGACTGTGTCCTAATTATAGCTGGCTCTTGTAATATGTTCTCAGTAGACATCCTATATTATAAAAAGTTAATATGTAAATAGATCAAATGACAGAACAACTGAACAACTGGTCACTGTGACATGTGCTGACTATCAGGGGGCGTGCATGGAACATGGCAGGCATCGACCATGGCAGGATGGTGGAGCAAGTGAGCAGGGGTGCCAGACCAAAGCAGGGTGCCAGTCACTGTCATTGGGGTGAGCCTCTGATGGTTACTGAAAATTCTTTGCTCCCATATGCCGTAGTCCTGCCTGGTGCTTGCACCTACTGCTGGAGCCAGCTCTGCTCTCACCTGCTGCCAGTGCCAGAGCTGATGCTCGCACCCACTGAAGGTGCCTGGCACCAGCCCCGATCACTGGGTGCTGTCAGCAGGTGTGAGCAATGGCTGCTGACCCTGAATGCCCCTGAGGGCTTCTCCACTTCCCCCTGCTCCTGAGGGGCGATTGGAGCAGTAGCCACAGCTCGCACCCACTGACATCGCCAGCCCCACTCATACCCAGCACTGGTGCTGGCCTCAATTGCTCTGTGCTGTCAGCAGGTATGAGTAGGGCCAGAGCTGTCAACACATGGGAATGGTGGCAGCAGGAGTGGGGCTGCAGGCAGACAGGGGACCAGAGGCCTTGGTGGGAGGGGCCGAAACCTGCCCCTGTGCCCACTGCAGCCTCGTGGCCCACAATTCCTTCCAAGGTGCATGAATTCGTCTACTGGGCTCTTCATCTTCCATGTAATACTTTGCATCTCAGGACCTAGCATAGTGCTTATCACATATACCTACAGTACTGCTGTGATGATTTTAATTAAGCCAAATCCTCAGTCTGTAGTACTCAGCAGGGATTGACTAAGAGGTTTATTTTGCTTTTTCCTTGATTTGAATGGGATTCTGTGTTCTGAGGTTCTTTTAGTTTATATTGTTTTTAAGCCAAAATTGACCTCCCAGGCCATCGATTTCTGAGACAGGGATTGTATGTTATAAAGCAGTGGATTCTGGTGGATTTTGTCAGATGGAAGCATCCAAGTGGTTCTTGCGTACCTGTCTCCTGGGTGATGAGAAGGCTGCAGAAGTCATGCTGGCTCCCTGCCTGGTCCTGACAAAGATATTAAGTCAACTCCAAAGAATTAAATAAGGTTCAAAGGAACTGTCAAGAGCTGCTTTCTTTGCTTATTCACAGACACTGTCTTAATTGCCAGCTCCTGCAAACAACTGCCATCTTTTATCTGTGCCTGGACCCAATGCTTTTGGTAAATCCTTTTTTCCCATTAACAGCCACGGAGGTGGTCAAAGTGTAAGGTTTCTAATGATCTATGCTGAGTTATTTGCATTGAAAGAAACTGGGGTTTAGGAGGAACAGGTTATTTTTCCCCATCTACTATGTGCATGGATTATATGAGGCCACATAGGTTCTTGCTAAACAGGCCGTGATGCTTGGAGCATGAATCCCATAGCTCCCACCCTGGGCATTCTAAAGGACCATAGCTTTTTTCTCCACAAAGCACCCTAAAAATAAACCAACCCGAAGTGTTAGAGGTTTCAAAGGAAATACTCTTGGAAATTTAGAGGAAGATGTAGTGTCCAAGAAACACACATCTTTGAGGAAGAAATATGGTGATGGTCAAGTCACATGTTTTCAGTGAGTGGTCTGACTGCTGGGAGCAGATCTCCTACTGTGCATCCCGATGGTGGAGAGGCCCCCATTGGAGACATGCTCCACCAGAGCACGTGCACGCAGTGAAATGAAGCACAGGAAACATCCACCTGTGATGGCCACGCTTCGCGAAAAGGCACTACTAATGGTAACAGTAGGCCATTCACTTTATGGCTTCTCTTTGTGTGCGATGGGGGCCCTTCTCAGGCTCTCAGAAGAAGGGAGATGCTATGTGCTCCCGAGGCTTTGAGCAAAAAGAACGAATCTTAATCATGTTCTATTAGTCTAGTATACAAGGTGCTTTGATAATTATTTTACAGGATTTAACCCTGAGAAAAAACATTACGAAGCAGTCATAACCCCCATTTTATTGATAACATTTTGAGATCTAGAGAAGTGAAAAGTTTGCCTGAGAACACATACTTAGTATGCGGAGGGCAAGGATGGGAACAAAGCCTGTTTGCCTCCCAAGCCAGTTCTGTCTCATGACTGGCTGGTTCCTCTTTATCCAGGCTTGAAAGTAGACAGATCTAGAGGGTACACTTGTAGTTTTAAAGCTGAGGGTACATTTTCCATGTTAGGATTTTAATGCTCTTAGTGCAGCTCTGTAGGGATACAGCACATCAAGAATTTGCTGCAGTCTGATTTTTCTATAAACCAAAGCTATGTGTTTCTTTAGCACCACACATCCCAAATTCAAGAGAGGTTTGTCTTGAAACTGTTGTAACGTGTGAGAGGGAGGCCTTTGGCTCAGGGATCCACACCTCCTTCTTTATCCATACTTTTCTCAGGTACCCACGTTACTCTCATTGTCTTATATATAGAAGATGGGTTGTTTTTCTACTCTCTCCATTTCCTTTTCTTGCTATATCCAGAAATTCCTCCAATCCAACAAGACATCTTACAGAGGATTTTGGTGCTTTGCCTACTCTGTTTTAAGACACTTCTCTGCAAGAAAGTGTAGGCAGTCTTCCTGCTGGACGTGAAGGGATCTCTTTCCCTCAGGAAGATGCTCACAGGGGCATAAAGTTCCTCTCTTCAGAATTGGATTGCATCAGACCAGGTACAACAGTAGGATTGGCTCAGGGTCTGCAAATGAGCTTTCTGTCAGGCTCCCAGAAAAACTCGAGACTCACTTTCTGGGTCTTGCTATGACTACATCTATACTTATAGTAGGCCAGCTAGCGAGGGAGCAAACACCCAACTTGTAGAAACAGGCAGATTTGGGTTCAAATTCCCAAACTACCACTTACCAGCTGGGCATCCCCAGGTAGAATGCTGACCCTTTGAGCTATTTGCTCAGGAATATAATGAGAATGATATATAACCCTTGTGTTGCATGGTTATAAGAATTAGAGGTAACAGATAAGCTACCTGGCACATGCTTGAACACATAGCAGGGCTTTAACTGCTGGGTGCTCTCCTGATTATTATTCTTGTCATATGTAAGGAACAGCTGACATTGCTTTTTAAGAAGCAGCTTTATTGGCTGTTGTACCAAGTTGAAAAGTTAAAGCCCTGTCAGCCTGTTCTATAGCAGTCTTGACCCCAGTACTCTAAGTTGGTTCTCAAGTTGGTCCCTGCTTTATGAAACATAAAATTCTTTCAGATTCAGAGAAACATCTTTTGAGATTTGAAGGAATAATAATTGTTAAGCATTTTACAGTGGACAACATGCATTGTGGTTTTCCTGCCAGCTAAATCTGTGGTGTCCCTTAGCATTACAGGTGAGGAAATTAAGGTAACACACCTGCGAAGTATAGAGCCAGGTCATCAGACCCTACATCTTATGTTTAAGCTTCTTGTAGAATGTTCATAATTGTTCTCTCAGTTTCCGAGAGAACTTACAGGAGCTGCATTGGTTCCTTTCAGTCTGCATTGCTTTAGAAAGTTACAGCGTCGGTGAACTCACTTTAAGAGTCCAATTCCTGAGCAGACTTGCCTGGGAACACTGATTCTGTGGTCTCACCATCTCCAATCCTGGCTCTCAAGTAACTAGCACAGCCTCAGAAGTGCCAGCAGTGAACTCAGAGATGCACAGAGAATCTACCTTCCAATGTGTTAGCACATGTATGTGTGGTGATGGAAGAGACACGGATTTAACTGTGTTAACAGATGTATGTGTGGTGGTGGAACACACATGGATTTAACTGTGCCCAGGGCTCAAATAGAGTAGATTTAAGTGTAGAATGCAGAATGTTTCATTCTCTTTCACCACCAGTTTAGACTATTTTTCTGAAGAGGAAAAAGAATACGGTGGCATTATTTGATGGGTCATTTCTGTGAGTTCTTTTTAAATAGCTAAATCCATGTGCAGTTGCTCTGCGGGCTTTCTTTTCTTTGTACCATTTCTCAGGGCGACTATTACACAGTCGCACACATTTCCCAGTAGTTCCCTGCGTATTGTGTTTGAAAAAGAAAAGCCTTAGCTCTCTCTCTTCCTCATCACACCCAGGCAGGCAAAACCCTTTCTGTAGAGCAGAGCCCAGTGAGGTCCAGCTGTGGATTGCAGGTGGCATTGCGGGCAGCCACGTGTCCTCTCCTGCTTTGTTGTTGCTGGCCCCTAATATTCTTGATTTCTACCTTCTTGCCCTCTTGATTGTAGTACAAAAAGGCAAGTGAGGTGTTCTCGAGTTTTCCCTTTTGTTCACCCAGCACTTACCACACTTGTTGGAACATAGTAAGTACTCACTGTGAACATTTTTCCATCTGTGAATGATTGAAAAAAAATTACTTACAGTGTATCTCTTCTTACCACCTTATAAATGTTCTTGTGTTGAAACATATTGATTTTGATTTGATTTATGCCCCATGTAAATTTATTTCTATGAAATTGAGGTAGGGAATAATTTTGTGTATGCAAAGTTGGGGGAGATGGGTTTAATTTACTATAAGAATTCTTTTCTAAGACTCTGCCGCATTGTTTGAATGAATAGGACTAATTTTTATTTAAACTTCATTGAAGGATGTTTACTAGTAATTTAGAAGTAAATTTTAGTAATTCAAGTTTCTGTATAACCTAAAAAGGAATCCATTTGTCTTTCTTAACACACAGGCACGTACACTTAACACACACAACACTCAATTTTATTCTTTGGGAAAAATTGGCATGTATACTTCTAATTGGAATTATTATTTATTTAATCAAGTTTATACAGAATTTTTTTTTATTTGTAAGTTTTAGGAATTTTACCCGTCTGGACTAATTTTATTCTCATAGCAATCTTATAAGTTAGGTGAAGTCGAATGCAGCCATGGATCCCAAACAGGCCTTCTAGCTCTGGAACCTTTTAAATTATGCTGCCTCACTCAAGAAGCATCCAGGGGCATAAGTCAAAATGAGGCTGTCATGCAGGGGTACACAGAGTCTGGAGCACTCCAGAGTTGCTGACTCCCTCTGGGAAACATGAATAACATTTCATCATGAGGCTTAGAACTGGCTTATGGGTACTTCAGAAGCCCATCTCCGAAGATCAAAGTGAAGGGCACCTGAGAAGAGCACCTCAGAGAAGAATCAATAGTCGCTAATAATAGCCAACATTTATTGAATGCTCACTATGGGTTAGGCAGTCTTCTAAGTGCTCTATGGGAATGAACTTATCTTACCCTCCCTTAGATAACCCTTAAAGGAAGGTATTATTGCTGCCTTCATTTCACATATGATGAGGCACGGAGAAGCTAACGAATGGGCAGCTGAGAGGCAAAATCTTGGACTCAAATCCAGAGTGTTTGAAATCCAGGTCTGTGCTCTTAACTACAACACTATTATCATCTCAAGGAAAAGAAACCGTGGACTGTGACTCTGAGACCTCGGACAGCTCTGCCATTTCAGCCTGGTTCCTCCCACTGCCTGATTCCTCAAAGGGGAAAGTGATCACAAGTGAGAAACCCAGACTTAAAAGAGCTCACAGGCTTTCCTTCAGGAAAGTGGTGGAATGGGGGATGATAGAGAGGTTGAAAAGTTTGCCTGAGAACGCACAGCTAATACTGGGAGAGCAGGGATAGGAACTAAGTCTTATTCTTTCCTGACTGGTTCCTCTTTATCCTCCTCTGTCAGGCTGGAGGGAAGAGAAAGCCAGGGAGGAGGTGCAGTGAAGTCCCTGGGAGAGGGAGATAGGCTGAGTCTAGGAAGGGACTGAGTATATCCAGGTGAAAGCATGCTCAGAAAGCAGGTCTGGTTCTGGGGAGGGGCACCAGCATTGAGCTACCAAATGCCCACCAATAGCCCTGGGTAGCAGTCATTAGCCTACCGGTTCATGGAGGAGCATTGGGTTCACTGTCCGTCATTAGCCCATATGACTTCACGGGTGCCCTGGAAGTAATTTGTCAAATGCTTCTATATACACTATAAAACATTGAGGTCCACCAAATATTTTAATTTTGTTATTGCTTTTAGAGAGCAGAATGGAGGAAGAGAGATTGTTGGAGAAACATTGATATCAGAGGGAAACATCGATTGGTTGCCTCTCACACGCACCCTGACCAGGGACAGAACTCAGGTCAGGGCATATGTCCCAATCAGGAATGGAATCAGCTGAGCCACACCACCAGGGCCAGCAAACATTTTAATAAATATTAAAGCTATCAATGTTATAAGTTAACAACAGCTATTATTTGCTTACACTTTATTTATAAAAGCCTTAATGATTCCTTGGTTTTACAAAATAAATATAATCAATAGGTCACTTCTTAGCCAAAAACAGATATCTGGAATATGCTACAATCATATTGTCATTTTTAAAACAAGAAAAAATAGGTTCAGTCCAAAAAAATATCTATGAATCAGAAATTGTGGCTGGTTGAACAATTTGCCAAACTGGTACTTTCTTAGATTATTTTAGAATAGTGTACAAAAAGAGGAACATTTTTCAAATGCTAGGGTCTAGGATGCAGTCATTACAATGTTGATTTATTAAAGGAGGAAGTTTGGACAAAAAGAAGAAACTCATAACATGTTCATAAAATGACTAATTAAAAATTCAAAGGGGGCTAAATACCTAACAGAAGTTATATTCATGTAAGTTGACTTGAGATAATACTGGGTAGTCTCAGGTTTTATAAGTGGTCCTCAGGATGGATATTCCAGATGTAGTCATGGAGATCTTCGTGTTATTTTCAATATTTTTACATAAATATATGGGTGATAACATCCAAACAAACTAACAAAGTCATTGGTATGCTGATCAGAAACTCTAAGTTGCTGAACACACATACACACACACACACATGCACACACACACACTTGTGTGCATGTGCAAATATGAAAACAAATTAAGTGTTTTTCAAGTAACAAAAGAAGCTATATGTTGTGATAAATTTGGAGTCTGTAAAATATTTAATTTCCTCTCTCCCTCTTGGTTTGTGATATAGTTGTATGAGTTAATTTAAGCTAAATTTTATAATGGATGAAGTATGGACATTGGTGCCAGATAGACAAAGAGGGTTCACAGGCCAGTTTCATCATTTTGTTGCTTTGACCTTAAATGGTTGATTGCTCATATTAACACCTTTGAGTTTGAACTTGTTTCTATAAAAAACTAGAGGCCCGATGCACAAAAATTTGTGCACTTGGCGGGGGGAGGGGGTCCCTCAGTCTGGCCTGTGCCCTCTCGCAGTCTGGGAACCCTCGGGGGATGTCCACCTGCTGACTTAGGCCTGCTCCCTGGGCGATTAGGCCTAAGCTGGCAGTCAGACATCCCTTGGCAGCCCAGGAGTCCTGGGGGATGTCCACTTGCCATTGAGGAGCAGGCCTAAACTGCAGTCAGACATTCTTAGCGCTGCTGAGGAGGCAGGAGAGACTCCCACCACCACTGCTGTACTGGAAGCCATCAGCCTGGCTTGTGGCTGAGCAGAGCTCCCTCTGTGGGAGTGCACTGACCACCAGGGGCAGCTCCTGCATTGAGCGTCTGCCCCCTGGTGGTCAGTGTGTGTCATAGTGACCAGTCATTCCCAGTCATTCAGCTGTTAGAGTCAATTTGCATATTACCCTTACCCTTTTATTATATAGGATGAGGATGGTGCTTAGTTTTTTCAGGTCACCATGGATATTGCCTGGCACATAGTAGATACACACTGAATGCTAATTTCATTTCTTGTTTTCATCCTGTCAGTGGTGCCATCAACCACTGAGTTTTAGTGAAAATAAAACATTATCTTATATTTCCTTTTCACCTTTTAGTTGGGACCAAGGACACACACGGACCATATGGGAGGTTAACAAAGGTGACAACTGATGTTCTTCATTATGTTCTGTCCATTTTTATTACCCATGTTGCAATTGCTTATTTGTAATCTGGCAAGATTTCAAGGCAATGGTTTGAACAAGCACATTTTTTTTCATTTAATCAAAATAAAAATGGAAGTTAAAACTGATGAATCAAAGAGGAAATCAGCCAAGCCGGCAAAGAGATTTCCATTTCAGGTCTCCAAGGTAAACACAAGGCTGAGAAACCAGACGAGATTGCAATGTAGTTAAGTCAGTCACTGATGGCATTACCAGAGGCTAAAACCTTTTTCTAAACCTCATAAAATCCTTGAGCTTTGCTAGGAAATCCTACCACAATAAAATCTGTACCTCTAACTAGTGCCAGGGGTGTCATGTTTTGAAGAGGCTGCAGTATAAATCCAAAGTGGCATCGTCAATGAAAATAAAAATTATCTTGGGCCACCATGCACCATGGAGCTTTCACCAGAGTAAAAGCACAGACCACAGAAAGAGGTGAGCTATCTGCAGAGTTGTGTCTGGCACTTCTGCCTTTGCCATTTCTTTCCTCTGAATCCAACTTCCTTCCACAATGACAGAGGTCATCATTCTCTGTTTGTGGTCTCCCTTAGATTCCAGTAGCTGGCTTTCCCTGTCCCTTCAGGGTTGGGTTTTAGTTTTCATGCTGTTTAATTCCTTGCCCTTTCAGAGGTGCATGTGAATTTAATTCAGTTCCTCTAGGCATTTATCAAACCCCTTCTCTGTGTCAGACCCTGTTGGGGGGTTCTGAAAAATCCTGTCTCAGTTTTATTATAAACCTCTTTGCTGCAAGCAAACATTTTATTTTAAATATTTTTTCTGCCCTGGCTGGCTTGGCTCAGTGGATAGAGCGTCAGCCTGCAGACTGAGTGGTCCTGGGTTCGATTCCAGCCAAGGGCACATGCCTCGGTTGCGGGCTTGTTCCCCAGTAGGGGGTGTGTAGGAGGCAGCCGACCAGTGATTCTCTCTCATCATTGATATTTCTCTCTCTCTCTCCTTCTCTCTTCCTTTCTGAAATTAATAAAGAAATATACATTTAAAATATTTTTTATTGACTTCAGAGAGGAAAGCAGAGGGAGGCATAAAAATATCAGTGATGAGAGAGAATCACTGATCGGCTGCCTTCTGCAAGCCCCACATGGGATTGAGATCGCAACCTGTGTGTGCTCTGACCTGGAATTGAACAGTGACATCCTGGTTCATTGGTCAATACTCAACCATTGATTTACACTGGCCAGGCACAAGCAAACATGTTTACAAATATTTTTTCTGCATAACTAATTGGCCATAAGGCAATTTATTTTTATTGTTTTCAGAGAGGAAGGCCGAGGGTGATAGAGATAGAAACATCAATGATGAGAGAGAATCATTGATCAGCTGCCTCCTGTGGATTGAGCCTGTGCCCAGGCATTGCCCTTGACTGGAATCAAACTGAGGATCCTTCAGTTCGCAGACTGATGCTCTACCATGGAGCCAAACCAGTTAGGACATGGCTATTTTGTTATAAAAGAAAAAATAACTAATTTGCAGACTTAATGTATTTTGTCAGTTGGTTTTCTTTGTCCATTGGCAAAGTTCTAACAATCCTCCCATTTTTAAAAATGCATTTATTTGTTTTTGATTAATTTTAGAGAGAAGGGGGGGAGGGTGAGAAAAAAAATTGATGTGAGAGAATAACATCAATCAGTTGTTTACCATATGCACTGGGACCAGGACTGAACCCAAAACCTAGGTATGTGCCCTGACTGGGAATCAAACCTGTAACCTTCTAGTATAAGAGATGAACCTTCAACCAACTGAGCCACACTAGCCATATTTTTATATTATATAAATCTTAGTCCTCCTAATGATTATACAGTGACAAGTAGAGGTAGTGGTCTTAGAATAGTGGATGATACCTATAAGGCCAGATTGCAAAACTACATGTCAAGTGAGATTGTACATTGTAATGGAAAATGATAATGTATCAATCTGCAAATCCTTTGCTGAGCAATCATCCCTCCCATCATCAAAACTAAAAGTTTACTAAGCTGTGGGCAATATAAAAGCAGAGGCTGCTCATTCACAACCATCTTCAAGAGCATTAATTATCAACTCTTTAGTTAGTAATGGATACCCTGTCTTAATGAAGTATGACATTTGGGGGCGTGAGGGGGGAGAGTGCAGTGCCAAAATAGGAGACTAATAAAAAAGCAAACAAAACACAAAAAAGTGCCATCCTATGAACAAGTCTTCAAAGACAATGTATTTTCATTTCTTGCAGTAGTCCTTTTAATGTTGTTTTTAATGTTTTATGTCTCATCATGTCATATTTTAACATCTCGTGTCTTAATATTTATTCTTTTATCTCTTTAGACAAAATTGCCTTAGAGCTAATTAGCTATGCACAAAAAAATGCTTGTGGCAAAATGCTTTTGGCCAAGAGGTTTACAGAAACTACCTAGAACCTGAAACTTCATCTTAATCAAAGTCATGGACACAACAGAGCCAGGCAATAAGCAGGCATTCAGTTCCATGGGGACCATGCTGTGATGGAGACCATGGACTGAGTTAGCAGGATTGAGTGGTCACTTAGCCTGGGGGTATGGAGATCTCTTCATAACCACCTTGGTAGTCTTTGTACAGGAAGCCCTCTGTAACCTTCTGTAGGTGGCCTTCTTTGACCCCCTACTGTGGCCTGTCCTCTGGCCTTCAAAGCCCCTAGGAACTCTCTCCATTTTAATACTTCACACACTGCTGCTAACCTATCCATTCAGGTGGGCACCCCTTGAGATTAGGAACTATGTTTTTTTAACTTTGTTTCCTAGTACTTTGGTATAGTAAATGGCATATGGTAGTTTCTTAATAGATGTTAATTTATGAACAAATCATGTGACATTTTGAATTCAGACTTAAATAATGAGACTAAGTTTGTCAGATAGGAAATCACAGAAAAGGCATTCCAGAACATGGACATGTTGTCTCCACTGCCTAGACTAAGCAAAAACTGTAATTTTGTCAAATCCCTTCTATGCCCAGAACTACAATAAGACACTCACAACAGGTTATTTCTAAACATCACAATAATTCACAGAGATGGAAACTCTGACTTCCAGGGGTTAAATAACTTCACCCAGATGTACAGCTCATAGGTAGCAGAATCAAAGTTTAAGCCATAATTTTCTCGAATAGAATACAAATATAAAATAGAGGGAAATTTTACCCTTTTTGACAGCATGGATCGACCAGGAGAACATTATACTAAGTGAAATAAGCCAGTTAGAGCAAGACAATAGCATATGATTACACTTATGTGGAATTTAATGAAAAAAATGAATTACCAAGCAAAATAGACTGACCTATAGACAGAGAGTAGGCAAATAGCTCTAGTGGTGGTGATGAGGCTGAGGATTGGGAAGGTGAAGAGATTGAGGAGAGAGGGAGAGAGAGAGAGAGAGGGAGAGAGAGAGAGAGAGAGACAGAGAGAGAGAGAGAGAGAGAGAGAGAGAGAGAGAGAGAGAACTCAGAACTCATGGATATGAACAACAGTGTGGTGACTGAGGGGTGGAGGTAGAAGAGGGCATAGCGAGCAGAAATGGAAATGTAAAAAATAAAGTAAGCTTTTAAAAAATAACAAACAAAACCCACCTAATTTCTCAACTCAAATGTCATAGTTACACTGTTGTTCAATACTTCTTAAACTTGTGCACATAGAATATAAATTCCAGGCATTTAAGACTTGAGGGGGACTGTGAATATTCCCAAGGGAAATTAAGTAGCATACTGTTTTTATAGAAACTTCCAGAGGTTATGATGAATGCCATGCTTACATGGTATGGGCATAATCAATACTGATACTGGGCTCAAAGAGAAAATAGACTTCTAGAAGTTTGGACATAAGGAAGTTGTCAAGTAAAAGTATGTTTGTGTGTGTGTGTGTGTGTGTGTGTATGCATGTGTGTCTCGGATGTGATTTGAAGCAAAATTTTGCTAATCTTAGTAGATGTGATTATCCTGAAGGCTCACATGATACATGTAAACCTTTGATTTTCAGATACATACATTGACATGTGCAACCTGTTTGGTCATTCAGTGGATGCCCACAAAGTTGCTCCCATGCCTTCTGCCCAAGCAATGCCTCAGGTGTTGTGGAACCATGATGAAATGCAGATTCCTCCTCCTGTCACTGGCTTTTCACTACTTCTCATTTATCGTTTAAATGAGAAAGAACCTATTGTTAACTGTCAAGTAGGCATTCTTCTGTGTGAAGAATGTGGGAAGAAAATCTTGATAGTCAAGTGACCAGGTTGAGAGGACAGATGTTAGTGGCAGAGGGACCTGACTTCAAATCCCACTCTCCCACTTTCTCACTGTGTGATCTTGGGTAGAGTTACTCTAAGCTGCAGTTCCACATCTGTAAAATGGAAAAGTAGTCAGAGTTCCTGAAGGAATGTAGTGAATAAGGTCTGGGAAGACATAGTATATGCCTGGTACATAAGAGTTTTTGTGTTTTTTTTTTAATATTTTCATCCTCATACTTAAGGTTTTAAAGGCTATAGTGAAATGAAGGGAAAAAGAGGAAGTTGCATTATCTAATATAATAAAAGAGTAATATGCAAATTGACCATCACCTGAGACACCCAAGCCATGCCCACCAGCCAAGCCACACCTCCCAGCCAATCAGAGTGGCTGTATGCAAATTAATCCAGTCAAGATGGAGATCGGCAGCCATGGAGCTAGAGCAAACCAAAGGCTTCCGTTGCAACTGCCTGCCTAGGCTGGCTGAACCTCTGGTCACGGTAACAATGTTTCAATTATAGAAGCCACAAAGCTGAAACAAACAGGAGGTTTTGTTAACTGCCTAGGCCTCAACTTAAAGAAACAGTGTTTCAATTATTTAAACTAATAAAAGCAAAATATTGAAATTGACTGTTTCTTTGGGACGCCTAAGCCACGCCCACCAGTC
>PVJC01014951.1:19345-35825 GCA_004026665.1 Murina feae
GGCTGTATGCAAATTAACCCAGCCAAGATGGAGGCTGGCAGGGCGGCTCTGCACTGGGAGCCTCCGCAGCCAGCATAGCTGTGCCGGTGTATCACCTCAGTGGGGTGGGGGTAGTCTGCCCTAGGGGGCTCCTCAGGGCATCTAGGAGTGCCTGTCATGGGTCCACTGCCTGGCTCTGCCCCCCCCCCCCGGGAGCCTCCTCGAGGGTGTGTGGGAGCACCCATCCAGGGTCTGCTGCCTTCAACTGCCCCCCCCGGGTACTCCACAGGGCATGTGGGAGCGTCTGCTGCACAGTGCGGAGAATCCGAAGCCAGTCCGCTGCCTGGCTCCACCCCAGGTGTGTTTGCTCAGCAGCAGGGCCCACCAAGGGATCCTGCACCAGCGTCCGCTCCTGGCTTGCCACCCAGCTCTGTGCCAGGTGTGTCCCCTCACCAGTGGGGGCCCACCAGGCATGTGCGATCATGGGCCCTCCGGTGTGAAACGTCCAGGCTTGCACTCACCAGCCCTCCCACCCGACAGTGCATGAACCCTGAAGGGGCTGTAGGCAGCCTGAAAATGGCCTTCAGCCCCTCACCCAGGTTGGCCAGGCACGCCAGCAGGTGCACATCCCACCCCCCCCAGGTGTCCCAGAATGCAAGAAGGCACAGGCTGGGCTGAGGGACCCCTCCCCAAGTGCACAAATTTTTGTGCACCAGGCCCCTAGTATATTCATAATTCAGATCATCTATTTAACTAACAACTATGTATTGGGTATCAGTTAGGATCAAGATGCTCAAAGTTACCAGTGCTTCAATTTTTCAGAATGCCTGCATATTCTTCAGTTTCTCCTTTATACATTTGCTAGGCAAGACATTAAAACCACAGTGGATATGGCGTTTTCAGGTTAAAGGCCAAAGGTGGCAAAGGAAATCACTACTGGCCCAGAGAAGGTGGATATGGAACAGAAAAAGCTCCCTGTGGAACCCTTAGCAGAAGAGTAGCTCTGGGCCTTCTACCCAATAGTTGTCATCCCCTGGGTTGTACCCAGGCTCTAGGTTTTGAGTCTGAATACTGATATTGTGTATCCAATTTCTGCTGTCCGGGAAGAGCTAGAGAAAAGTACTTTGCTTTCTTTTTTTCTTTTCCTTAAAGAACTTCTTAACAAAACTAAAGCCTTGCATTCTTCAAAGGATCAGCTGCTTGCTCTGTGCAGAGGCCCCAGTTCACATCTTATCCTCCAGTGGCCTCTGGAGTTACTGTGCCCATCCTTTGAGCCTCTGGATTGCTCCTCTAATCCTCATCTACCACCTCTCCACTTCCTTGTTGGTTTTGAGGTTTTCTGTATTTCTCTATTTTCTGCACTGATGCTATTTTAGTAAAGGCCTGGTGTAAGCAGAGTGAGAGAAGGATGAGTGCTGCTGAAATTCTTAGTGCCTGTGGGACACAAATGTGCTCTCTTAGCTATGGCTCATGTTGCAAAAACCAAAAACCAACCAGGGAAGAAGGATGCCATTCATTCATTTAACTTAATTTTGAATACTTTCTGTGTATTAGGTGCATAACCATCAAACAATGTCAAAATAGGTAAGATCTTTGAACTAAAAACGACCTTCGAGATCATTTGAGAAGAAGAGAGTGAGAACCAGAAGGATGAAGTGGCTGGTCTAGGGCCATACTGTTTACTGGAAGAAAAACTAGGTTCAAACTTGGGTTTCTGAACTCACATTTCCTGACACATTCAATACATGTTTTCATGCTTATGCTACAGATCCCTTAAGTGCATATAGGGTAGCTGGGCAGAGAGTTTTATTTTATCTGTCTATCTATCTACCATCTTTTTATGCTTTTTAAGAGAACATGGCTTAATGTTCCAATGACTATGGACTCCTCACTATACTACTTCAGTTATTAAGGTGAGGCAGCAAACTGCCCCATGATGGCTTATTTTTTCCCATTTAGGGTTGCCTTTGCTGTCCTTCTTAGTTCAAATTCACTAGAACCCCGATAATTGAGATGAGGCCAATGTACTTGATTTACTCAGCCCTTGAATCCCAAGGATGGCCCTAAATTTATACATTTCTAGTAAACGAGTGTGTTCCTTACCTATCCATCCATCCATCCATCCATCCATCTATCTTTCAACAACAATGAAAAAGTATTAATCATCTTCTAATTAACAGACTCTGTATAAATATACATAATGAAGAATAAGGACTTAATAAAGGACTACCTTTAATAAACTTATTTATTAATAGATAATTACAATACTGTGTCGAAAAAAAATTGGTATGACAAACTTTTACACAATGTTGTTAGAGACCAGGGACAAAGCCCTATTGATATCTGGGGAGAGAGGAGGAAGGGAAAAAATGTTTCCTGGAGTAAGTAATGAATGATTTGCTCTTTAATGGATGATAGGAGTTACTTAGCTTTAAAAAGTGTATAGCTAGGGGTTGAGGTGGGCATGAAGAAGAATATCCCAGACAGAGGGAACAAGATGGAAAGACACACAGGAGTCATGGTCATGGCCGGTAACTAAGTGTGGCTAAAATAAGTGATCCAGGGAGTAAAGGAAGAGTCACAGATGCTGTTGAGAAGATAGGTTGGGACCAGGAAAGCTTTTTATAACATGCTGAGGACTGAATTTTATTCTGAAAACCAAGATGAGCTGTTGAAGGAAATTGAAAAAGGAGGAATTCAGTCAATTATATATTTTAGAAAAATTATTCAAGCTGCAGTATGGAGAACTGATTGGAAGATATCCAGAATAATTATTGTTAATAACTCCAGATTTTCTTTAAATGGCTACACTGTTAATGTACATGGACCATAACCCCCTCTATGTTATGTGAATTTTGTTCAGGCAGAGCTACTTTTGATTTCAAGAGCAGATGCCTTTCCAAATCTTAGCTATGGTGAATTGTGCTGCTATGAACATAGGGGTGCATATGTCCTTTCTGATTGCCATTTCTTATTTCTTGGGATATATTCCTAGAAGTGGGATTGCTGGGTCAAATGGGAGTTCCAATTTTAGTTTTTTTGAGGAAACTCCATACTGTTCTCCACAGTGGCTGCACCAGTCTGCATTCCCACCAGCAGTGCACAAGGGTTCCTTTTTCTTCGCATCCTCACCAGCATTTGTCGTTTGTTGATTTGTTGATGACAACCATTCTGACAGGTGTGGGATGGTACCACTTTGTCGTTTTGATTTGCATCTCTGAGATGATTAGTGACTTTGAGCATGTTTTTTATGTGTCTCTTGGCCTTTCTTCTGTCTTCTTTTGAAAAGTATCTATTTAGCTAAGATTTGGAAACAGCCTAAGTGCCCATCAGTAGATGAGTGGATTAAGAAACTGTGTTACATCTACACAATGGAATACTATGCTGTGGTAAAAAAAAGAAGTTTTTACCATTTGCAACAGCGTGGATGGAACTGGAGAGCATTATGCTAAGTGAACTAAGCCAGTCAGAGAAAGATAAATATCACATGATCTCACTCATTTATGGAATATAATGGACAACATAAACTGATGAACAAAAACAGATTCATAGACAGAGAAGCATTGATCAGATTGTCAAACCTCAGAGGGAAGGTAGAAGAGGGTGGGAGTAAGGGGGAGAGATCAACTAAACGACTTATATGCAAGCAGATAGGCCTAACCAATGAATACAGACAACAGGGAGGTGAGGGCATGAGGGAGGATGGGAAGGGAATGTGGGGATAAAGACACATATGTAATTTAATCAATAAAGAAATTTAAAAAGAGAGAGAGCGCAGAGGCCTATGCGAGTCTTTGGAGCTTGCCCAAGAGTGGAAAGCTGTAGAATTGCTCAAAATCACTCCATAGTTACTGAGTTGTGAAGAAGTATGCATTTAGCATGTTCTTTTATTTGTGAACATGGAGGACCTATGTTATGTAGACAGAGTGAAACCAGTAGAGGTAAAATTTGGGAGTGTTGCTTTTTTTGAGCTAAGAGAAACTTTAAAACATGACCAGATTTCTAGGACCATCTAAAGAGGTTATGAGAGAATCTGAAGCCACAAACCTGAAGCTTTAGTTATTAGAAAGTTTTATCCTTTCCCTTGTAGGATAGCTTAACGGGGCTAAAATGATCTGAATTTTGATTAAGTTATCTGTCTCCACTGTTCGACATGACTCACTTAGTAGAAGTTGGAGCACTTCAAACTTAAACTTGAGTTTTGGTTGTCACTGTACCCCTGTAGAGGTTCCTCTCAACAGCACTGGTAAAATGGGATTGAATCTACATGCTCCAGGGTTTCTCTTGCTTTTCACAGAGCTTCACTCTCCTCTAAAGGGATGGACTCTTCTTTTGCTTGGCCAACTGACCACAAAGCTAGAAAATCAATAGAGGTCCTGGTATCCAGTAATTTTTTCCCTTCAAACATGATAAAGTAACCTGCAAATCTACAGATACTGTTTTTGGAGGATTAGAGCATCCTCTGTGAAATGATCACTGAGGATTTGCTTGTTTCTGTCTTGGGATAAAGCAACATTGACAGGATTTCTTGAGTCTCTGCTCTTCTTGTGAACAGGAGCTAAGCTTTTGAAAGAATGAGCTCCCAGTTCCTTTGTTTGAAGTCTGGTGTAAATATTTTAACACAGTAAACTCCGTTTTGGCAGTTTGTCATCCAGGTCTGATAGTGGGCATGGCCTTATGCAAAATTGTTGAATATGAATAATATACTCTTGCCCTGGCTGGTGTTGCTCTGTTGGTTGAGCATTGTCTCAGGCATCCATCGAGAGGATGCAGGTTTGATTCCCAGTTGGGATGCATGCCCAGGTCGTGGGCTAGATCCCTAATAGGTGGCATGTAGGATGTTTCTAATCTCTCTTACTTCCTCTCTCTCTAAGTTAAACTAGAAACATATTTTTTTAAAAAGAAAAAAAATAAGAATAATATACTCTTCTGACTGGTTCAGGCAGGGACTGAGGTGAGGGCTGCAAGGAAAGGTAAGAGAAATACCATTTATTGAGCACCTAGTATGTTAGGAACTGTATTCTTTTTAAAAAATTTTAATTATCAAAATAATCCTAAGGCACTATAAGAATTGTTACAAGAATTTTATCAAAGTAAAAAGTATGTCATAGATGCCCAGCCATTGTGGCTCAGTGGTTGAACGTTGATCTATAAACCAGGAGGTCATGGTTTGATTCCTGGTCAGGGTACCTGCCCAAGTTGCATGCTCGAGGGTATGAAGGAGGCAGCCGATCAATGATCTCTCTCATCATTGATGTTTCTATCTATATCTCCCTCTCCCTTCTTCTCTCTGAAATCAACAAAAACATATTTTTAAAAACTGTGTCATAGAAAAGCTACTTGTCCAGAAGTAAGAGGTAGCAGACCCAAGTGCTGTGCCTGTGTCTCTCTCCCACATCCATCGTCTTCCCTCTGTTTCGTGCAGCCTGAAATAACACCAGCTCATGCTCATTCCCTGGCACCTATTTCAGAACTTTTTTTCAGTGAATTTACTTATTTATTGTTGTAGTTATGTTATCTATTTATGTGTATGTGTTGACCTGGGGGTAGGTAGTTGGAAATGAAATATCACCTACAGTAACATACTCTTTGAAACCTCAAATGGTCATTATCTTCTGAGGCCCTGAAGTTGCAGGTTTCTCTGATATTCACCACATTACCACCGCATTGGATCCCTGTCACAGCTCTGTGGGCACGTTTTATTATTGTGACTCTTTGACAGACCAGAAAGGAGGATCAATGACGTTGTATTTCTGTTGTACATGTTAAAGTGGATTGCTCACTAAATCCTACATTGTTTTCTCAACATATTATTATTCTATGTCCAGTCTTCTTATCTCCCTTTTTATGTTCATTCACCATTCATTCATTCATTCATTCAACAAGCATTCATTGGTGAGTTGAAGGTCTTTTATGGGCCAATTGTTGGTTCAGTCCTGAGAAAAATGAGAATGAAAAAGGCAGAATCCCTACCCAACAAGGAACACGAACAGTTTAGTGAATTATCTGAAGTGTGCAGCCTGCCATTACTTTTGGCAGCCTTGTCTGCCATTAAAATTCCCCTCTTGCTACTCTGATACTCCATGAAGATAACCCATAGGAGGAAGAAAACATGTTTTTGTGTGAAGATGGCATTTAAGAAACACCCAGACTGAGTTTACAGGATTGACACCATATTTCCTGAGACAGACAAAAAAACAGACAAACAAAAAACACACACACACACACCATGACAAGGTGGCACTTCTGCCTGGCTGTCGCCCTATATTAGGAAAAGAAGGAACAGTGAGTACAGATGTTGAAGTGAAGAGACAATGAGGCCAACTGCTGGAGTTCCAGAGCTTTAACTCCCTCCTTTCTGGCAAGACACTTCTGAAACATGGAGAGTTAGGGCATCAGAGTTATGGTGAGATGAATTTCTAATTACAGAAAATTTTCCTAATGTATTATTCAGTTAAAAACTAATAGTTTAGAAACTATGTACACTATCACCTTGTTCTTAAGACAATAAATATATGTATCAATGTATATAAAAAGACATAGTATCAGCTGTTATATTTTAAAGATGAGTGTGTATTTATTTTTAATTCTCTTAATTATGATGTTCTTATAATAGACTTGTTACTTTTGTCACATAACAAATGACATTTAAATGATTATAGTTAAATCTGTTATTTAAAAATTAAAGCCATGCAAATAGCAAATGTCGTTTGTGACTATGTGGATGGATCTTGAGAATATCTTGCTAAGCAAAATAAGTCAGACAGAAAAAGTTAAGAACCATATGATTATACTCATCCATGAGATATAAAGCTGAAAGCAACAAATGAACAAATAAGACAAAAAGTCATAGACACAGACACAAACAGTATGGTGCTTACCAGAGGGAGAGGGAGGTTAGAGGCATATGGAAAGGGAGAGGGGATCAAGTGTATGATGATGGAAGGAGATTTGACTATGCAATGCAATAGACAGATGTTGTATCATAGAACTGTACAGAACTGTACATAGAACGGTACACAATGCAATAGACAGATGTTGTACCATAGAATTGTACGGTTGAAATCTACATTAATGTTAACCAATCATCACCCCATAAATTTAATTAAAAAATAAAACAATAATAAAAAAATAAAAAAGGCCAGACAATTAAAGACATGCAAATTCCAAAGCAAAATGTACCTGATGGAGGAAGCAATCACAGTAACAGCAAGTGCTATCCAAAACCCATTCTCTGCATTCATAAAGGGGGTGGAAAAACTCCTCTAAACAGTTTTTAAAAGTCCCCGTTGCTGCTTCTGATTTATTTACTCAGACTCTGGGCCTCATAGCCCTTCTCCTTAACCTAGGACTACTAGGTAATCAGTGGATTTGCCGAGGCTGAATAGAGGATGTGACCTTATATCATGGAACATAGGTAGGGGTTACGGTCAGGATGTGGCACTAAGGATTTCTTGATGGATCAGTAAGGGAAAGGATTGAGGGATGTCACCCACAACTTGAGCCTGAAAGTCTTGTCAGGGCTAAAGGGCAGGGAACTAACTGATACACCTGGAACATATGTCTCTTATTCCATTATCCCAGCTGAGGCCACAAGTATCTGGAGGAGGAAGGTTGGTACTCCCAGAAACTATATGTGATTTGGAGGCGTTTGCTTTATTTTTATTTTAAGACTCCATCTCTTGTAAAGTTATGAGGAAAAGGTGTGAGGACTGTTTTCTCCCCTTTTCTCTTCTCTTTCTCTCCTTCCTTCTTTTCTTCCACCTCTTTCTTTCCCTTCCTCAGCAGTTCTTTCTGTAATCTCTCTCCCTCTCTTTGATCTTTTCCTCTCTTCCTTTCTCAACCCTGCCCTTCCCTCCTTCCATATGCCACGTGATTTTTTTTTTTTTTTTTGCACACACACCTACCTTTCAAGTTTGTCAGGCACTGGAGACACAAGTGGCTAAGATAGACCCAGTGTCTCTCCATAAAATAATAGAGAATCCTAACTAATAAAAGCGAAATATTAAAATTAACTGTTTCTTTGGGAGACTTAAGACACATTCACCAGCCCATCAGAGTGGCTGTATGCAAATTAACCTAGCCAAGATGGCGGAGGCCGCAGCCCCAGTGTGCGGCTTCTCCTGGGCTGTGGCCTCCGCCATCTTGGGAGCTTCCATCCTGGGAAGGCATCCTGAGCATTGGCTTCCCAGGTGGGGGCCACGGGCGGCGGGACCAGCCTGCCGGCCCCCGAGGCCCCCTCCTGGGAGGCCATGGGGTGTGGGGTGGCCACTGCTACCCCATCAGCTTCCCAGGCGGAAGCCTTGGGGGGCCAGCCCGAGGCCCCCTCCTGGGAGGCCATGGGGTGGCCAGCACCACCCTATCACTTCCCAGGCTGATGGCCCAGAGGGTCAGTGGGAGCTGTGGCCAGCCTGAAAACTGCCCTCAGACCCTCACTCAGGCTGGCCACACCCCCTGGGGTGAGGGTCTCCACTGGGGAGCTTGGCCAGCCTGCAAACAGACATTGGCCCCTCACCCAGGCTGGCCAGGCACATCAGCAGGTGGACATCCCCAGAGGGGTCCCAAACTACGAGAGGGCACAGGCTGGGCTGAGGGATCCCCCCTCCCCCCCGACCCAGTGCACAAATTTTTGTGCACCGGGCCCCTAGTGACAAAATAATTGTCAGAACACTTGCTAAATCTTAGAAGCTGAGAAAGAATTTGAACTCTTCATAATGTTTGGATGAAGAACAGAAAATTTTCCCTGGCACTTCTGCCAGTGTGATCAAGTGAGCCCAGCAGGTAAATGTCTCTGGTGGCTTCTGGGAGCTGTCAGCTTCAAGAGCTTGATGCTTCTTGTCTCCAGTGACAGCTTCCAGCATTCCCACAACTGTGTCCCAAAGCAGGCTGGTTTCTACTATTCCATGTGAATAAGGAAGAACAGGACAAACAGGAGTATTTTTCACTCTCACATAATTTCTTAATAATGTTAGAGTACCTTTGGCCTCAGTGGACTCTTCCGGTTTTCTCTTATATATTTTACAAAAGAGTTGGGGGCAGAGAAACTTGCTTTTAAAGGTCAAGAAAGTCTAAATAAACTGGCTGTTATATCTTGGGAATCAGGAGATTCAGGAAAAGACAGAGCAAAGGTGACACTCTAATTAACAGGCAGTTGCAGGAAAGGAAGGATTCACGCTGTGCAATGTGTAATTTGGAAACCAAACGTTGTAGTCAGAGAAGTCTGGCCTTGCCAGGAAGCCACGGGGGTAGCTCTAGACAAATGAACTGACAAGACCTGCTTTGTGTGCTGGATAATGCCAGTCACCTGTTCTATTTTTCTATCTTGGCCCCAGCCAGGCCATTTGTTAATTTACTCAATCATCCATTTAATATTTGTCGATCTTCACCAGGCACTTTGCTAAATATAAAAATACAAAGATGAATATAATAAATGCTTGCTCTCAAGTCGGTCTCTTATTTTATAGAGACAGACAAACTGACATTCTCTTCCCCCACCCACCAAGTGGTTTCAGAGACAGAAATTTATTCAGGTTGACATGGAAACAAGAAGGTGAAACTATTTGACATGCCCAGGACTTTGAAGAGAGCTTCTGAGAAAGACTTGATATATCTCCAGGAAGACTTTCCCAGGAAACCTGGAAGAGAAGAGTATTCCAAGCATAAGATGTAGAATGTAGTATAAAGGCAGAAATATGAACAAGTATGCATCAAACTGAAGGATTTTTACATAGTTATGGCAGTAAGAGTGCATAATAGAGCCAAGATTGGTAGAAGATGAAAAACAAGAGGTATTCTAGGGCAGATATGAATACAGCCATGTTTATTGACTAATTTATTAAAAGAAGACTAAATTAACAATTTTCCAAAGGTAAGTTTTTTTATGAAGGATAGAGTTGAAATCCCTCCAGAAGAGAGATTATATTATACTTTCTTTGCATTGGCAGCATGTAATATAGTGCTGACGTATAGGTACTCAATAAATGTAAACCTTGCAATGATCATAGAATAATCATTGTCAATGCTGAAGCATTGATTCTAAAGGAGACAGGAAAGAAAGAAGGAATATTGAGCTCTTGCTGTATGCCAGGCTCTGTGTTTGGAGATTTACATATATTATGCTAATTAATATTCACAATCATTTGAAGGGAGTTTATACATTCCTCCTCATTTTTCAGAATAGACCTTTGGAGCTTTTGGAAGTAGAATTTACCAATGTCTCATAATAAATATATGATCAGGATCAGGATGCAAATGCCAGTCTGTCTTTCTCCAGAGCCTACTTATCTAATTTTAGGTGAAAACCGTACTGAAATGTCTCCTGCAGGACTCTGGGGAGAATGTTACCAAATGCATTTATTTAGAACTAGGGGCACAGTACACAAAAATTTGTGCACTTGGGAGGGTCCCTCAGCCCCGCCTGTGCCCTCTTGCAGTCTGGAACCCCTGGGGGATGTCCACCTGCTGGCGTGCGTGGCCAGCTTGGGTGAATGGCTGATGGCTGTTTGCAGCGAGGATGGCTGGAATTTATTTAACTTCTAAAATGGAAACTTTGTTGCTTTAACAGGAGCCCAGGTCGGGTTGCCCCTGATAACCCAGGCTTCAAGCACTTCCTTGAGCCCAAGGCTAGAAGCAGGTCTCTGGGGTTTATTTATCTTCTATAATTGAAACTTTGTTGCCTGTGCCAGCCTAGGCAGACAGGAACCTTAGCTTCCTGCATCACCAGGGCAAACCTCCTGCTTGTTCTAGCTCTGTGGCTGCTGGCCACCATCTTGGCTGGGTTAATTTGCATGCTGTCACTCTAATTGGCTGGTGGGCATGGCTTGGTGGTGGGTGTGGCTTAGGTATAACGGAGTGAGGGTGAATTTGCATATTACTCTTTTATTAGATTAGATAGCATCATAGCATGGAATTACACAATCAGGTGCTCATTTAATTTCTGTAGTAAATTTTATAAATTCTGTAAAAGTTCAGAGAAATAGAATTGAGTATTGATTACTTTCCTGTATTTGGGAGGTTCAAGAGGCTTTATATTCAACCTACTACTGCTAAATGAGACATGAAACAAAATAAATGAGGAACAAATGAGACTGCTGAATAAGTGATTGTGTATAGCCTTGTGCTTAGAGCAATGTTTCTGAAGTGTCAGTGTTAGATTGGTGAGATGCTGTCTTCTGGATAAGTTAATTGTGTGGTTGAAGACTTACTAGGTCTCCAAAGGAGTGGGAGTATGAAGATGACAAGTGTGGAGAAGACAGTGCTTCTGGAAAGCTGCTTAGAAAATCTTGGGTAGTAGTTTAGGCTTACTGTTCCTGTACCTGGCTCTTTCCCACAGCTCCTCCCCGCTGGCTCATATTTCCATACCCTGAGCCTTGATGCTGGTTTTCTTAGCAGTGTCTGACTTCTCATTGTTCAAGCTGATAAAAATGTGGGTGTATTTTTTTTTCTCAATCTCAGGCAAAACTTTTTTTTCTTCACATATTAAAAAACTCTCTTCACCCTGCCAGCATGGTTCAGTGGTTAAGCATCAACCTATGAACCAAGAGGTCACAGTTTGATACCCAGTCAGGGCACATGGCCAGGATATAGTCTCTATTCCCAGTGTGGGGCATGCAGGAGACAGCCAACTCTCTCATCATTAATGTTTCTATATCTCTGTCCCTCTCTTTTCCTCCCTGAAATCAATTTAAAAAATACATTTTATATATATATATATATATATATATATATATATATATATATATATATATATAAACAAAAAAAAACTCTCCTGCATTCAGACCTTTGAGTCATAGACAGTGGCTGATTCCATCAACTTTCCACTGCAGGTCCCCACATGCTTCCAAGTGTGCACATTTGCTGGATGAATCAATGATGCAGAGGAAGATTCCAGATAGAGTGGACCCTCCCACTGCTGTATGCTGCCAGTGGCTTTCCTCCCACCCCAGCTGCAAGGGCCTAAAGTATGTTTTTCAGTGAAGAAGAATTCAGCCCAGGACTTTGTTACCAGGGATGCCAGAGATTAGGCCTCCCCATGGAAAATAATTTGCCTGCCACTCCCCACAGTGTAAATTTGGAAACCAACCATGAGTTATACATACATTCTTTTATGATCCATTGGTATCATTGAAAATGGGTCACATTATTTATTAAGAGCCCAACACACCTGTCTTATAGTCATTTCAATAAAAGAGATGTATTGAAATCACCCAAACTAGCCTCAGAATATTCAGTTTTATAATTGTAATAAAAATAAATCCTATATAATAAAGAGGTAATATGCTAATTGACCATTACACTCACAAAGATGGTGGCACCCACCCCACAAGATGGTAGCGCCCAGTTCCCTCAGCCCTGCCGGGGGTGGTGGTGGCAGGCACACGGCTGGGCTGGGCCCACCCCCAGGTGGATCCAGCCACTCCATGCGCCTGCTGCCAGAGTCCCCCAGTCCCTTCATCCCCACGAGCAGTGAATTTTCATGTGACCATTACCTTTTTAAAAAATCCTTATCCAAGGATATGATTATTTCTTTTAGATCATCTATTCTTGGGCAGCAGGCCTAAGCCAGCAAGTAGGTATCCCCCAAGGGTCCCACACTGTGAGAGGGTGTAGGCTGGGCTGAAGCACCCCCTACATGCATGAATTTTCATGCACCAGGCCTCTAATAATAATTATAATAAATAATCAAAATATTATTAAGTAATAGCACTTACCATTGTAATTATCGTAAGACAATTGTGATGAGACAAAGAAGAATATAGTCTGTATTTGACACCTAATTCTTTATCCTGACCCAAGTATTTTAATAAATTTCACATTTGAAATGTAAATGAAAAGAGAAAATATTGATATGATTAGTAGACTGCACCTGTTATTATTCTTTATAATCTAAATGCCTATCTAGCCTTTCCAAATTACATTATTTTCTTCCACACGTTAGGCTATGATCTGGCTCATTGTGGGGAAAGTGTAGGATTTGATGAATAAAGAAAATAGTTTAAATTCTAGATAATCTCAGACTTCAAATGGTCTATGTACTGATATTCTTAGTAAACTGTCTTCTACTTGGGTGTTGAGTGAACATGAGGCCTAATGGGTGTCCTTCTGAAGTTTTAGTATCTATTATTTTCCACCAATAGAAATGGGGTCTGCTTATAGCTGAAAAATCTATTTCATGGATCAGAAGATTGTGTTTGCAGAGAACCTGGAAGCTATGACCTCAGACTTGATTTGATTTCTAGGTGACACAGAGCAGCCTTGAGTAGGGAAACCATATAATTAGCCCAGTCTTGATGGGAACTGGTCATAAGTAATACAGAAGCAGCTTGTACAGAAAAATTAGAGCAAACCATTTTGTCACTTAGCCCAGTTGCTGCTTCCTATTTCTGGTGTAGTTGCCAGGCATGAATAAAGTAGACTCTGGTAAAGAGAGATTTATGTCGAACGGTGTCTTGGGAATATGCACTGGCTTACATGGGAGACGGTGCTATTAAACCTTAGATTTGCAATTCTTCAAATTGTTAAGGACCTTTGATTTGGATGAAAACTTGAGCTCCTTTTAGGGATTGACTACATTATTTGAGAATTTTATTATGATAATAGGGGCCCAGTGCACAAAAATTTGTGCACTTAGTGTGGGGAGGGGGTTCCCTCAGCCCAGGCTGTGCCCTCTTATAGTCTGGGACTCCCTGGGGAGATGTCCACCTGATAGTAAAGGCCCACTCCCCAGGCGATCAGGCCTAGGCTGGCAGTCAGACATCCCTCTGGCAGCCTGGGAGCCCCCGGTGGATGTCCACTTGTCAGTAGGGAGCAGGCCTAAGCTGCAGTTGGATATCCTTAGCGCTGCTGAGAAGGTGGGAGAGGCTCCCGCCACCACCATTGTGCTGGCAGCCGTCAGCCTGGCTTGTGGCTGAGCAGACCTCCCTCTGTGGGAGCCACTGACCACCAGGGGGCAGCTCCTGCATTGAGCATCTGCCCCCTGGTGCTCAGTGTGTGTCACAGTGACCAGCCATTCCCAGTTGTTCTGCTGTCAATTTACATATTACCCTTTTATTATATAGGATTCTTAAGATAAAGTAGTGGCATGATTCAAAGGGGGACATGTACTAATTGACCTTTACGGTCATGGAAATGTTAATGATACATAAGAGGCAGGAGGCCATGGTGGAGATCTTGATGAGCACATCTGTAGTCCTTAGTTTTCATCTCTGTTAAATGTGAATGACAACATGGACCTTGTAGGATTGTTGTGAAGAGTAGCAATAATGTATGTGGTAGACTTCATACAGTGTCTCAGTTATATGTGCTCAGGACCTTAAAACTCATAGTAGCAGTTATAGTCAGAGTGGTCATTCTTATGGTTATTCTAATAGTGATAATAATAAAAATAAAATAATAGCAACCAGTTGTGATATGTTTACTAAGTTCCAGGCAGTTTGTTAAAACTTTACATGCATCATATTAATTATGGAAATAATCTTTTAAATATGATACTGTTATCGTCACCTTTTAGCATTTGTTGTAGATATAGCGGTGGTGTCGTGATGATAGAGTTAATAATAGGAATGTTGCCATGACATTTCCAATGCCCCAAATCCTCTGTAGACATAATAGCATTATAAATAACAGGATGATACATGCACCCGACTTCCTCAAGTTCTTTGAAAAAGCAGTACAGTTCTTAGCACCTAGGTAGTCTCCTGAACTCTTTCTCCAACCTTTGACGCAAGTGGAAAAAACAGCCAAATGAATGTCTGGCTGTATTTAAAGGTTATTTATCAGAGCTTACTATTCTAGTCTGTGTCTCAAGAAATACTCTTTTGAGTGTCTGCTGTGTGCAAGCACTCTGCTGGACCCTGAGGATACAATGATAAATGTATTGCTGTCACTGGAATAGGTTAGAAACTAGCAGAGAAGAATAACAGGTAACAATGAATTACAATACAGTGTTATATGCTACTGCAATACTGAGGCAATTGTGCAACACATGGAAAGAAAAATGGTCCCGTTATGATGGGAAAGCATATATACACTTCAGTTAGAATGAAGCCAGGTTTATTTCAGACTAGTCTCATCATTTGAAGTAGGGACATTAGCGCAGCATTCATTAATTAAATACTATGTGTGTGCATTGTGTTAAAAATAGATCATCAAGATAATAATTATTAAAACAATGAATGTATGGAAAATTCCTAAGGATTATAATGAATAAGAATGAGGTATGAGATTCAGAGCATGAAATTTGGAGTCAGGAGGTTTGTGATTAACAGGAAGTCACTAAACCTCTCCGATTGTTGGCTTCCTCACTTGTCAAAATATAATCATAGCCCTGTTGTACGTCTGCCACACTTTCAGGGATTACAGTGCTATGCAAGCTATAAAATGCTATGTGAGCTTGAAAGTAATATATAAACATTGTTTGTTTTTATTAGATAGAGCTGGGGAGATCAGGGAAGAATTTGTGAAAAGAATTTTTCTTAAATTGAGCTTAATGAGAAAAGTTTGAATATGGAGTGGAAGAGTTTGTGTTGAGATCAGAAAGCCTCTCCATTCCCTCTTTTGAGAAGGGACAGGGTCATCACAGTGACCATCTTCCACATGATGGCAGGATTTTCAGAAGCAAATGCATGTAAGCAAGGAAAGCTTCAGACTAATTTAGTTGTGATATATCTCGTCATCAGTAGGGAGCCAATCAACGGTAGGTAGAAAAGCAGCATAATAGGAGAGCTGCATTTTGGAGAACATTCTGTGTGGAGTTAATGGGCTGCTCTGGAAAGCAGGGACAAAATGCAGGGTGAGTTTAGGAGACTATAGCTCATGAGAATCTGGATTAGGCTAGAGGCTGTAGGACTAGAAAGGAGGGAATGGATATAAGAGATATTACAGTGATAGAAAATCCGGGATTGCTTTATCTCTCAAACTCCTTTGAGACCACCAGGGCCAACATAGATTTGAAAGAGCTTTGAGGAAGTATCTGAGTGGTTGATATTCTCCAATTTCTGAAAAATAGAGCCAGAACATGGCATTCAAAGCTTTCCATGTTCAGGCCTTGACCTGCCCTTTCGGACCTTCATTAAGTCTATGCTACAGCTATAATAAACCGTTCCTTATCCTGTGACCATGTCTAATGTTCCTATATGCGATTTTCTGCCTGAAATACCAGTACCAACACATGTAGAATGCTCTCATCCATCAATTGCAAGCTAAATTGTCTTCTTTTCTGTAAAACCTCCCCTCATACATGATTCCCCTTCCCCTCAGCACTTAAGATCCCTGTCTTCTTCCCTGAAACAACTAACATGTTTCTGGGACTTTCTTCATTAGCCAAAATCAACATGTGCAACATTTGAGATTTATTCAGTAACTGATACTCATGTATGAAGTGTTTGATCCGCTGTAGGATTAGATTTTTTGAAGGATTCGGATAGCTTTTGGATTTCGTGTTGAAGAACCCTGGTGATTCCCTTGTTCCACTCATGATACCTAACACCAGTAAGCCTGCACC
>PVJC01014952.1:0-35494 GCA_004026665.1 Murina feae
TATTATATGAAATGCTGAAAGGTATCCTTTGAGAATAGAATAGAATCAGAGGCATAGAAAGGGAGTGGACTGACAATTTTCGGGGGTTAAGGGTGTTGGGGATGCGTGAAGAGACTGGACAATAATTGTACACCTATGGATGAGGACAATGGGGGGGGCAAGGTCAGAGGTTGGGGTGGGAATTGAGAGGAGGGGAGCTATGGGGGAAAAAAGAGGAACAACTGTAATAATCTGAACAATAAAAATAAATTAAAAAAAATAAAAATAAAATAAAAAAATAAAATAAAAAAATAAAGGAAGATTTTGAAAATTGCTGACATTTGAACCTATTGTGTTGTTGTATGATGATGAAATTCCAGGCTTTGAAACCCAAAATCACAGAACTAACAAGATTAACAGTGGACTGTAATGACAGATTTCATTATTATTATTATTTTTTTAATAAGAAACTCATGTCCAAAAAAATGGGTGGCCTGGAAAAATAGAAGGAATTGATAGCAGTTGTTTAAGTTAAGAGATCCTCACCTAAAATCTTTACATGTTGTTGTATAAACATACCTGGATTCATTTCTGGTCACATACTACTTGGCAGGATTGGGTTAATTTGTAAAACTCAAATTTGATTTCCTTAACTTGATCTTGAATTCTTAGAAGAAAGGTGGAATATTGAATGAAGGCTTTTAATCTGGGAAAGGACAGATTATAATTTTAAAACATTCACTCTGACAGTTGTCTAGAGGATTGGCAAGTCAAATTGGATCCAGAGAAATCACTTAGCAACTTCAGCAGTATTCAGGCAAGAAAGCTAAAAACAACAATCAAACAAAACAAAGACAAATCACGTCACTGGTTATGAATATGGAGAAGAAAATATTAATGTATAAAAGACTAAGGAGGGACTTCTACAAAAGCTGTTCAAAAGTCTAAGTTATGAAATTCAAGGAAAAACTGAGGTCTATCCTAGACTGAAGATGACTAAAGAGACATGACAAATAAATGTAACAAAATACTTTTTCTATAAATGATATTACTGAGGCCCAGATGGTGTGGCTTAGTGGTTGAGTATGTACCTATGAACTAAGAGATCACTAGGAGGTCCCCATCAGGGGCACATGCCTAGATTGTGGGTTCGATCCCCACTGGGGGGCATGAATAAGGCAGCTGATCAATGATTCTCATCATTGATGTTTCTATCTTTCCCTCTTCCTTCCTCTCTGAAATCAATAAAAGATATATATATATATATATATATATATATATATATATATATATATATGAAAAATATGTTATTGGGGCCATTGGTGAAACTTAAGAGGATCTGAGGACTAAAAGTTAGTGATATATCTATATTAATTAGCATTATTTTTTAGAAAATGCACACTAAAGTGTTAGGGGATATTGAACAATTAGGTCAGCAACTTAATCTCAAATAAGGCAGAAAAAACTGTACTGTAATTACAGTTTTCTGTAAGTTTGAGGCTTTTATTTTTTGAGTAAAGGAGCTTTATTATTTTGTTTCAATAACAGTACACGTTCAGTATTACTTTGCATTAGTTTCAGGTATACAGGTATAGTAGTTAAACAACCATATACTTTATAAAGTGCACCCCAGCTATTTCCAGTACCCACCTGGCACCACACATAGCTATTACAATATCAGAGGCCCAGTGCACAAAATCATGCATGGGTGGAGACCCTTGGCCTGGCCTGTGATCACAGCCAATCAGGGCTATGTGAGTTTGGCCCGGGGGGAGGACCATGGGAGGTTGGCCGGCTGCAGGAGGTTGGCTATTGGAGTGCACTGACCAGCAGGGGCAGCTCCTGCATTGAGCATCTGCCCTCTGGTGGTCAGTGCGCATCATAGTGACCGGTCTACTGGTCGTTTGGTTGTTTGGTCGTTCATCAGTCACTTAGGCATATATATATATAATATCTATATCTATATCTATATCTATATCTATATCTATATCTATATCTATATCTATATCTATATCTATATCTATATCTATATCTATATCTATCTATATCTATCTGGATTTCCTATGCTGTACTTTACACCCCCATGACTATTTTGTAACTATCAATCTGTACTTCTCAATTACTTCACCTTTTTCACCCAGTTCCCTATCTCTCCTTTCCTCTGGCAACCTGCTCTTTTTATCTATGAGTCTGTTTCTATTTTGTTTGTTTATATTGTCATTTAAATTCCACATATAAGTTAAATCATATGTTACAGCCAACTCAACTTGGGCTCCAACGGAGGGAGGTAGCTCAGAGTGGACCAGGGAACTGCCAAGAGAGACTGGGTTATGTTGATCCAGGGAGAGAGCTGAAGGTACAGCCACCAAGGTCCCTGCACTGAGTTAGTCTCCCATGCCACTCATGGAGGATGCAGTCCAGCACTTCCCTCCACACAGTGTCAGCCTGGATAAATGCACTAGCCCCACCCTTCTGACTCCTTGTCCTCTGTTCTGCTTCCCTCATGCCCTTTGGAGGAGGCAGCTGCCTGGGCCCATGGTTGAAAAGTCTGGGGGTCCTTACAGGATATCAGAGACTGAGATGTATGGCTCTTGAATGGGGGCCCTTCCCCCTTTTCCATGAGATTGGTGAAAAATTATTAAAATTATTTGTTTTTGCAATTACACTGTAAGTATATACAGGAGTGGACAAATATAGGTTTACAGTTGTGAATAGAGGAAACAGTTTATTATTGTATTATTATTTATTAATTACTGTATTATTTTTGTATGAACAACTATAAACCTACTTTTGCCACACCCTGTAAATAGATCTATAATAATAAAAGCATAGACTGGACAGCCAAACAACCTTCTGGATGACCTTCCAGATGAAGCCAGGGTTGCGAGGGCTGAACCCCTTGCATGAATTTCATGCATCAGGCATCTAGTAGATAGATAGATAGACAGAGAGATAGATAGATTGATAGATTGATAGAAGTGTGATACATCTTCGTAAAAACAACATTCTTACTTAAGAAGCTCATGGACCTAGTTTGAGTACATACATCATTCATAATTATGCTTTAAAAATGCCTGTGATATTCAGCTAATTGAAATTGAATCTGGGGCTGTTGAAATTTATATGGACTTTCATATTTACAGGATCAGAGTCCCTGAAAGACGCCCTGGGATATGACTGAGTGTTAGACTGCATCTGAATTTCACCTTTTCTTAGCTTCCTCCCCTTTTCTCTCCTACTGCAGGACTGGCTTCTTAGGGTGAACTTCCTAACAAGCCTTGAGGAACTGAATCCCTGAAAACAGACTCTAGGAAGCAGACCACCACAAGCCATGCCCTTGCTATTAAAATTTCACATTTCTTCTTAAATGTGAAAGATATGCTCATCCCTTTTGCTGACCTCCCGAGGGTCTCCTTCTTTCATGGCATCTGACTTCGACACAGTCCCATATCTGGGTCTAAATTGGGTCATGATGTGGATAAAGCTTCTGGAGAGCATTAGCAGAGACTCAGCTCCTCAAGCCCAGGTCCTCTGGATTAGACAATCAGGGAACTGAGGTGGCAGATATCTGCCTTACACTTATCTGACATACAGTTATTAGAGAGGAACCAGATGAACGCAATGAACTCCAGCCTTCAGAAGGGGTGAGGAGGGGCACAGAGCATCAGTGCTGTGGCATGAGCAGTTGGGGTGATGGAACTGTCTACACTATGTGGGCAATACGGTAGTGCATTGTCTGTAAGAATTTGAGAACAATAATACAACTACCCAAATCTCAGAATGTACTTTGTCACCAGACACAGGCAAGTGCAACCAGAGTCAGTGATAAATACTCTTCTCAATTCATGAAGGTGGGGGTCCACCCTTTACCTTTATGCACCATGGTATAGCCATTATTCATCCATAGCAATTCCAAAACCCAGCTCGCCCATGCCACCAGTCCCTTGATTAGGTACAGATGGTCCTGGGCATGGTTCTTTATGGATGCCAGGGTGTCCTTCTTTACATTGCAGGATGTACATCTCAATGATTAAGATTAAAAGCTCCATGATTTCTTAACTATGTTACCATGAGCAGATGATTTTATCTCTTTGAGCCTTCATATCTTCACCCGTAAAATGGGGATTTTCATATGGTACTTAGTGTAAGACATAACTGTTGTGAGGTTCTGGTGAGACTTAAATAAGCTGTTATATAAAATGAGTAATATTTTATTCATGCAATATATATGAGATATTACATGTAAAAGTAGGATATTTAAATATATTACATATAAAAAGTCTTAAACAATGCCTTGTAGTAATCCTCAATAGATGTGCACTATCATTGTTTTTTCATACTAGAGGCCTGGTGCACGAAATTTGTGCAGTTCAGGCACATCCCCTTGGCCCAGTCTGTACCTTCTCGCAGTCCGACAGCCCTCAGGGGGATGTCTGACTGACAGCTTAGGCTCATTCCTCCTGGGGAATGGACCTATGCTGTCAGTCGGACATCCTTAGCACTGCTGCTGTGCTCACCTGACATGAGCCTGACTTCTGGCTGAATAGCGCTCCCCTTGTAGGAGCACACTACCAGGGGGAAGCTCCTGCATAGAATGTCTGCTCCCTGGTGGTCAGTGTGCATCATAGCAACTGGTCGTTCTGCCATTTGGTCAATTTGCATATTAGCCTTTTATTATATAGGATGTGTCTCTGTTCTAAAAATTGTAATATGAAGATTAAAGTGATGTTGGGTTCCTATATGCACCTTTATAAGGAAATAATTTGAAATTGTCAGTACTTTTTTGCTGACAATTTGGGAAGAAATATTTAGAGTGGGGAATAAAATGATACTGCAGATCAGACCCAAGTGCAAATCCTATATAATAAAAGCATAATATGCAAATTGACCATCCCTTCGGGATGCCTAAGCCACACCCACCAGCCAATCAGAGCAACTGTATGCAAATTAGCCCAACCAACATGGAGGCCAGCACTCAGGGAGCTGAGTAAACAGGCAGTTTCCGTTGCAGCAGGAATGAAACTATTTGTGGGCCACCTGGGCTTCTCTCCGCTCCAGGGAACAACATATTTGCAACAAAGTATCAATCCTAGAAGACTCAGGAGCTGAAGCAAACAGCAGGCCGGGCCTGACTTCTAAGGGAAACATTGTTTCATTATAGAAGCCAGAGCTGAAGCAGAGAGGAGGTTTCGTCACTTGCCTAGGCCTTGACTTAAAGGAACAGTGTATTAATTGTAGAAGATAAACAAACCCCAGCAATCTGCTTCCAGCCAGCCTTGCTGGGATATTGGGTCAATGGGAGCTATGGGTAGCCTGAGAGCACCCCTCAGCCCATCACCCAGGCTGACCATACCCCAATGGGGTGAGGAACCCCATTTGGAGGCTTGGCCAGCCTGCAGACAGCCATCAGCCCCTCACCCAGGCTGGCCAGGTACCAAAGTAGGTACCCAAAGCCTGAAGGGACTGTGGGCATCCTGAAAGCCTGAAAACACCCCTCAGACCCACACCCATGCTGGCCACACCCCAATGGGGTGAGGGACCCCATTTGGAGGCTTGGCCAGCCTAAAAACAGCCATCAGCCTCTCATCCAGGCTGGCCAGGTACCCCAGTAGGGACCCAAAACCTGAAGGGACTGTGGGCAGCCTGAAAGCCTGAAAGCACCCCTCAGCCTGTCACCCAGGCTGGCCACACCCCAATGGGGTAAGGATCCACACTCGGGGGGTTGGCCAGCCTGCAAACAGCCATCAGCACCTCACCCAGGCTGGCCAGGTACCCCAATAGGGACCCAAAACCTGAAGGGACTGTGGCCAGCCTGAAAACGGTCCTCAGCCCCTTACCCAGGCTGGCCACACCTCAATGGAGTGAGGATCCACACTGGGGGGCTTGGCCAGCCTGCAAACAGCCATCAGCCCCTCACCCAGGCTGACCAGGCACACCAGCAGGTGGACATTCCCAGAGACATCCCAGACTGCGAGAGGGCACAGGGTGGGCTGAGGGACCTCCTGAGTGCACAAATTTTTGTGCACCAGGCTCCCGGTCTTAAAATAAAACTGGAAACATGGATTGATTTGGATTATAAAGGGCACAAAATTAGTGTAAAGAGCTACAATTTAGTTTTCCAACTGGTTTAAAACATGCTCAGGGCAGCATGAGGAATTTTATAATGGTCTCTTATTATGCAAAGGGCACAAAATGTAAAATCAGATGTCATGGTGCTCTGGTTGTTGGGAGGATAGTACCCAATTATCCTCATCCATTACTAGGAGGCTGAGGCAAAACGTTATGCACTGTCTGCTCGCACAGTCCAAAGTGGCAGTCCTGTCACAGAGTCGGATCCTACTGACCCTTCCAGCAAGCCCTGAAATATTGAAAGAAATCAGGAAGAGCTGAATGCTTTTGGAAGAGCTGATGACAGCAATGTCAGAGTGGGAGTGAAACAACAGGTGCACTAGATGTCCAGACCATCCTTTGTGTTGCAACGTCTTTTAAGACATGCCATCTGCCCCTGCTTCATTTTCTTGCGATCTGTCTTATTATATCTTCTCCAGAAGCCTTACTCAGGCAGATTCAGATCTTTACAAGTTTTTAAAGCCTCTTTGCAAAGGGACAAGGTGGGAATCATTGAGAAAATAGCCTCTTCTAAATAACGGATGAGGACTTGAAATTAAATCACATGCTCAGGTCTAGGAGCCTATGGGGCACTCACTGCTTGTTATTGGGCTACTGGATTCAGTCCCTGACTCTCCTTTGTGTGGCTCACACAGGATTGTGTCAGGTCACTGTAGGACCTCAACCTCCCACTTTCTCAGTTGGCAGAACCTAATTTTTTCCTGGGTGCTTGCTATTCCAGGCTAGATGCTCCTCCTAGTATAAATATACCACTTTCACTAAGTGATGGAATGCACCCAGTATTTTTTACAGAAACCCATGTGCATTTGGCTAATAGTTGCTGAGACCTTCAACCTTTTGACACAGGTGGTCTGGTCTTCACAGTTCAATATTTTCCTGCTATGTTATATTATCTAGGTTGATTGGCACAATTCTCTGTTCTGAATTCACTGCTACCCTAGCCCATCAGCTGACTACCTCTGTCAATTTCTAAAACAGATCCGCAGGCTACTGGTATCCCTTGGATTCTGCTGGTACACTAGCTAAATGCCCCCTTTTGGAATCAAGTCCTTTGCCCTTGGTTGTTCTTTTTCTCACCCAGTAAAATGGTCTTCACTTTAGATCCAGATCTGGTAAAACAACCAAGTAGGCCTTATACCTTATCTCTTCAATTTAGGATGTTTGATTTCTGCTTCCACATTTAATGTGTTATTTAGCTCTGTTGAGTGAAAAGACGTAGTGATAAATCAACACTTGTTGTTTGCTTTTAAATTAAAGTGCCATATCCATCCTTGTAGATTTCAGCCAAAGGAAATGCGGCATTTATTCACTAGTTTAACTGAGCAGAGTATGCTCCGCATGAAATAATTAAGTCTCTATAGGAAATTCTTTTTAAAAATGGAATTAGTTAATGATATTAATTAGGGCAGAAGAAAACAAGGGCGATTGAAACCCACACAGAGGTAATACACACAATCCACCCTTGGTAAACAGCATTTCTTTTTTTCTTTTTCTGAGCACAGACCATGCAGAGTGACTAATGCATAAACCAGTGGGCTGATAGGATTTTTTCATCTTGTCTTTCCCATTATTTGATAAAAGGAATAAGGAATACAAAAATCGCCAGCAGAAGGGTGGGGCTGGGGGAGGAAAGAAGTGTTCCTAAGAAAGTAAGTATTGACTGTTTCTTGTTTCTACCAGTTTCACCCCGAGGTCATTGATGGAGGGACCTCATTAACCAGACTCACTCAGTGGAAGTAGCTTGGGAGCCTGCCTATGGCTTTAATCAGGGACAATCCTTTAGCTGATGCAACAGGAAATCCAGACATGATCCTCTAACCCAGGGTCCCACAGGTGAGTCCTTCCTGTAGATGGAGACAGATGTCCTCTTTGGATTGAAAGTCTACAGGACAGATCTCTAAACAGACTGTGTTTTTCAAAAAGATCAAAGCAATACTTCCTGTCACACATGCTGTTCCAGAACCTTCCCCTCCCCCATTTCCTGTCCCTTTGAACCTGGATAGTCTCTGACTGTTCTGACCAACAGGGTATACAGCAAAAGGATTCTGTGTGTCACATGATACTGGTTAAGTCTGGCTCTCTCTTTTTGTGGCACTCACCTGGGTACCCAGCCTCACACTGTGAGGAAGCCCAGGCAGTACGAGGGTACAAAGGTGTTGAAGCCAGCAGCCCCAGTTCAGGTCTCCACCTGCTGCCAGCAGCCTCTGATATCATAGAGCAGAGACAATCCATTCATTCCCAATGTGTCCTGTCCAAATTCCTGATTCACAAAATCCATGAGCATCATAAATGGTTGTTTTAGGCACTAAGTTTTGGGATAATTTGTTTTGCAGCCTTAATAACTGGGACAATAGATGTTAGCTGATTGCTTCTTAAAGTAGTCTTAATAGCCTCAGCATTGTTTCTGTATTACCTATAATGTGAAGGTAGAAATGAAAGAAACAAAGAGAAAACCATAATTGCTCTTCTCTCCTTTCAACTGGAAAGCCAGATACCTTTCAAAAGTTCAGTTAAAGCTTCTGTGTTTTCTGTCACAATTTGGAAGCTCTTACCCATTCTGAAGTTGATAAATCTAGTTTTAGAAAGCCCCATATTTCTGCGAGGCAAACTCAAAAGACAAATTATTAACTGAGGATAGAAACATGTGCAACTTGCTTCACATGAGGTTAATTTCCTTGATTTATAGTACTCCTATAAATCAATAAGAAACAACAACCTAATAGAAAAGTGGTGACAAATGTGTCCAGAAAACTTATAGAAAATGAAAATCAAATGGTTCTCAGATATAAGTAGAGACCCAAGCTCACTCATAATAAATGCAAATTAAACTGAGGTTCTGGGATTACCCCACCCATATCAGATGGGCCAAGATGAAAACTTTCGTAACATGTTGATAAGGTTGTGGGAAAGTAGGCATTCTTTGCAGGGCAGTTTTGATAAGAAGAGTAATTTTATATATGTGCGCATATATACATGCATGATATGTATGTAAGGTTATATACTGTGACATTTGTGTAATGGCAAAGGGTTGAGAACAACCAAAATATTCTTCAATCAAGGTTTAGCTATATAAATTATGGTGTATCCCTGTGATGGAATGATATTTATCCAAATTTAAAATAAATGAAAAATATCTCTATACACTAATCAAGTGATATACAAAATACCAAAATTAAGTGAAAAAATAAGTTACAAAACCTTCCTTTGTGTTTTACAATATCTGTGTAAATTTTTAAAATTCTTTCTGTATACACATGTACATATATATGTGTGCATATACACTTGTTCATATGGACTATCACTGGGAAGATATATAAGAACTGTTCACATTGGTTGCTTCTGAAGAGGAGAGCTGACTAACTGGGGGGAAAAGTATAAGACAAAATTTTCACTGTTTTACCTTTCTGTAACCTTTGAACATATGAATATATTATCTTTTAAAGTAAAATATTCATACCAACCATTCTAGTCCAATTATAATCTTCTTTATGTATTTCCATCTCCTGCCAGATTAGAAGCATCTAGGATTTACTCCTTTAATGCCCCTAATACTTGCGGACATCAATGCTAGGAACAGGGCAGGCATTTATGAAAGAGATGCAAAGTGGTCTCTGTTATTTAGGATGACAGAGCCACAATCTGCTGCGCCAGAGGGTGGTGGGGGACTTGAAGGTGAAAACCCATGTAGCACCTTTGTGAAGGCTGCTGAGAAGACCTGCTTTTAAGCTGGACCCCATGCAAAGAAAGGAAAGTTACATAGAGGATCTGGGGTGGCACATGACAAGAGTAAGAATGTCTTCTAGAAGATCTGAGTAGACTGAGAAAAATCAGGGATTATCGTTACTTTGCAAACTTTAACAGGAAATATCAGTGATTTTTCTAGTGAGTGCAAAGGCCCTGCCAGTCATAAAAAAAAACCAAAAAAACGTGATGTGTTTTAAATGATTGATAACGAGTTGAATCAGGTGGTTGCTTCCTACTCTAAGTATTTATCACTTCACTAACCAAGTCACCATATGTGGCCTGCATGGCAGATGCTAGCTGCCTGGAATAGGGACATGTAATTCAAAGAAATAATTTTTAATGTCACATTGAATATTTAAAAGCCACTCTGTCAGCCTCTGAAGATAAGAAAGGGATATATTCATCTGATATTTCTCAATAGATGAATGCAGTTGATATTTATAGGGTTGAAGCACATCTTTCTATATATACACAAATTAGCATTTATGATATTATTAACATCTGGTGTTTATATAGTGTAGAAAACCCCCTACCTTGCAATAGTTACCCAAAAGCTTGTTTGTGAATTTGTTATTCCCTCCTGTTATAATAATGTTATAAATCATGCCCAGATTATCAGGCCAGTTTACAGAAATTAATTTAAGCACCATGTACCTAAAGTTGTATATGGAGAGTGTACTTTTAATTCTACATCACTCTTATGCACTGCACTGTGTGTCTAAAAAATACATTGCAACTACAGGAACTTATTTCTTCCTGTATCTCAATGGAGAGAGAGAAGCATCGTCTTATGCACATGAGCAACAATGAATCCTCCATTGTTTTTACCTCTCTATTGTGCATGGTGAAGATCTAGTCTGTTTTTACCTCTCCACCGCACATGATGAAGATGCTATCTGGAAATGTTACCCTCCAGTATTTACTGATGAATAACAAAAACTAACCACCCATGGGTGTTAACCCTAGAAAATCTTGGGTGAGACTCTTATCTCTTCCGCTGATTTGCTGGATCACTGCTAAGTTAGTCAACATCTTTCTACCTCAGGTGTGACATCTGCAAAATGGGAATAAATCTACCTATTCTTCGGGTCTTTGAAAGTATGAAATGCTACGAGGCACACCTATAGTGGAAGCAGAATAGTATAGTGCTAAGACCCGGGTACCCTAGTCAAGTTGCTTGGGTTCAAATAGTTAGTTGACTTACATGGTGCTACGTGGTTGACCTCGTGCTAGTAATTTAACTTTGTGGTTCTCAAACTGTGCTACCTATTAACACCGCTGGGGAAAAGTTTCTGCTGCATAGCTTCCCCTCTTCATATCTGTTAAATAAAAAATTCTCTGGGTAGAACTCAGGCATCAGCATTTTTTAACCTCTCTTCTACCAGGTGAATTTCAAATGTGCAGTCAAGTTTTGGCTTCTGTTGAATTGTACAGTGGGGGAATTCATAGCTTTTAACTCTCAAAAAATAAAAATTTGGAGAATTGAAAAAGATAACCCAGGTAAAGCACTTAGCACAATGACTGGCACATGATAATTACTCGATTTTCATTCTGTAAAGTGAGTGTAGCATTGAAATCGTTCAACACACCTGTGCTTTTTAGAAACCAGAATGACTATCTGCTGTTCTGTTTCTCTCCTGCACTTTGTTGGTATTCTCGGTGTCCTAGCTCAGCTGGCAGAGTTGTCCTGCATAATGAAATTACGGTGTGCAGGCAAAGGTGAACACCTGGCTCCCAAAGCTAGAGCAGCTCCCAAATAGCCTTGTGATATTGGGCAAGGTTTTAAATCTGTCTGTGCCAGTTCCCTCTGTGTCCTCATAAAATCTATCTCACTGAACACTTTATACTTGAACGGAAATCAAGGTTTTCCGTTCAAGTATTGCCAGACTGGGGAGGTAGGACAAATAAATATCCAAGACCTCCTGGCTTTTCCTGGCAATGGTTACTATTGCCCTCTGGAAAGAGGATGAGGTGAAGACAGAAAAAAATATATTTTTGTTATAACAACTCAAACTAAAACAAAAATTGGTACTGAGAAGTGGGGTGCTGCTATTAAAAATACTTAAACATGTAGAAGCAGCTTTGGAACTGGGTAAAAAGTAGAGGAAGAAGAGTTGTGAGATGCATGCTAGTCCAACATTATTGGAAGGGACTTTTAAAGATGATTCTGGTAAGAGCTCAGAGGAGAGCTATAGAGCAAGCTCTGTTTTCTCAGAGAATGCCTAAATAATCGTGAACAGAATGTTGGTAGGAATATGGATGGTAAAGGTCATTTTGATGAGGTCTCGGGCAGAAATGAAGAATATGTAAATGAAAACAGGAGGAACGGTGATCCTTGTCACAAGGTGGCAGGGAACTTGGCTGAACTATGTTCATGTCCTGGTGTCCTGGGGAAGGTAGAATGCATAAGCGATGGCTTTGGATATTTAGCTGAGGAGATAGGTAAGCAAAGATTTGTTGACAGAATGGCTCGGTTCTTCCTGACTGCTGATAGTAAAATGTAAGAAAAAAATTTATAAAAAAATTCTTGGACTAAAAAATAATCAGAATTTAAAAATTTGGAAAATTCTTAGCCTATCCATGTTTCAAAAAAATGAGAACTCATGTTTGGAAGAGAAAATTAACTGTGAGGGCCAAGTCTCCTTTGATAAGATTAGTGTGGATATGAGCCCTGGATCTAATCAGCCATCTCACCAGAAGCCAGAACCTATTTTTTCAGGATAAGGAAAGAATGATCCTAAAGATGATTCCTTAGTTTCACAAGAATTTCATGGCAGAGTCACAGTCAGAACCATTGCCTCAGTGAGGTGCAAAGTGGGGCCACACTCCCAGTTTGCCTGGAAAGCAGAGCATGGAGCCCACAAGGATTATTCTGGAAACTTAAGATACCAAGGAGTTTACCTTATTAGGTTCTGGACTTGCCTTCACCTTTTCCTATTTTCCATTTCTCCCTTTTGGAATGGGAAGATCTATCTTATGCTTGTCTCACCATTATATTTCAGAGAAATACAATTGTTTGGTTTCACTGGTTCTAGGAATTTTACCTAGAATGAATTATCTCTTGTGTTTCACCCATATGTGATTTAGGTGATATTTCAATGAGATTTTAGACTTTATGCTGGAAAGAGTTAAGATTTTGAGGGTTGTTGCAATGGAATATATTTTACATATGATGAGAATATTAATTTATGGCAGCAGGAGTGGAATATTATGGACTAAATATTTATGCCACCTCAAAATTCATATGTTAAAGTCCTAACCCTTTTTATGTAAAACTTTGACCCATTTGTCTGAAAAATTGTTTCAACATATTCCTTACCACTGTGTAGCCAGCCAACTTTTCCAATACTGCAAGATTGACAGCAAAGTCAGAGATTCAACTTGGGTATTGGTCCAGCCTCTCATCAGCATTTAATCTTGGAGAGGTGTAAGAAGGTTTTCTAAGTCATGTGCTTTCTAGTTAATTAACTTCAGTGAAACCTGATTTATTAGACAGACATTACTGAGAATCAAGTGTTTTCTGCTCAGGTTTCAACTGCAGGAGAGACACTGAAGCTTCTGTCACACAGCCATTATCTACTCTAATAAAAGAGTAATATTGAAATTGACCATTTCTCTGGGACACCTAAGCCATGCCTGCCAGCCAATCAGAGCAGCTGTATGCAAATTAACCCAGCCAAGATGGAGGCCAACCACCATAGAACTAGATCAAACAGGAGGCTTCCGTTGCACCAGGAGGAAACTGTCTGCCTAGGCTGGCTGGGCCTCTCTCAGCTCACGGCAACATAGTTGCAATTATAGAAGCCACAGAGCTGAAGCAAACAGGAGGCTTCCATTGCACCAGCAATGGAGGAAACTGCCTGCCTAGGCCAGCTGGGCCTCTACTAAGGCAACATTGTTTCAATTACAGAAGCCACGAAGCTGAAGCAAACAGGAGGCTTCGTTACCTGCCTAGGCCTCAGCTTAAAGCAACAGTGTTTCAATTATAGAAGATAAATAAACCCCAGAAACCTGATTCCAGCCAGCCTTGCTGGGATGTTGAGTCAATGGGAACTGTGGGAAGCCTGAAAACGGCCCTCAGCCCCTCACCCAGGCTGGCCAGGCACCCCAGTAGGGACCCAAAACCTGAAGGGACTTTGAGCAGCCTGAAAACAGCCCTAAGCCCATCACCTAGGCTTTCCACACACCAATGGGGTGAGGGTCCACACTGGGGGGCTTGGCCAACCTGCAAACAGCCCTCAGCCCCTCACCTAGGCTGGCCAGGTATGCCAGCAGTTGGACATCCCCAGAGGGGTCCCAGACTGTGAGAGGGCACAGGGCAGGCTGAGGGACCTTCTGAGTGCACAAATTTTTGTGCACCGAGCCCCTAGTCTATAATAATAAAAGTATAGTATACAAATCTACCAAAAGGCCGAACAGCAGAATGACCTTCCAGACGACCTTCTGGATAAAGCCAAGCTGTGAGGGCTGAGGCAGCCGGGGCTGCAAAGAAGACATACTCTTGCAAGAATTTCATGCATCAGGCCTCTAGTTAATTATAAAAACTGCAATAATCCCTTTGTGACTATTTCCCCTGACACTTTCATTTGGAATATGAGCATAGGCAAAGGGTGAGGAAGTTAAATGTGCAGAGTGGTAGGGAATAGAAAGCCAGAAGATCAAGGGTGTTGGCTGGTTCATAGACACTCTGGAAAATAGTAATTATTTTGCCCCTCTCCCCCCAAACTATTGTGGTGTTCTTCTGTCCTTCATTACTATATGCTTGGAAATGGATTAAACACTGGAAGGTGGCAATAATGAAGGTGGGTGTGGTCTTTGTCTCCAAGGAAGACAGACACTTGACAAGTAATTACAACTATAAAAATAGCGTATGACAGAAGCAGCCAAACTGGACTGGGGTTCAGGTTTGGCCTGAGAAAGTGATTTTGGAGCAGATTTGTGATGAATGAGCAGAAGATAATGGGTGATGTGTAAGGCATGAAGCATTCTGGCTTCACAAGACATTTAGAAAGACAGTCATCAAGTGTCACAGTTCAGAGGAGGGAAAGCAAGTCATAAATTCAAAGAATAGCAAAGAACTTCTTATTCTTGATCTCAAAAAGATGTGGCCATCACCACATAGAAGCTCTGCAAATGACCTGCCCTGAAATTCCAAGCTAGAAAGCAGATATCTATATCCCACCCCTAAGCTTTATTTATTATTATTATTATTATTATTATTATTATTATTATTATTATTTGGTCAACAGCACCATTAAATTTTGAAAGTCAAAAAAATTCAGAGTCCAGAATATTACCAAAAAAAAAAAAAAAAGGAGGGAAAAGCTGAACAATTTCTAGTGGATAGCATAACCGGCAAATAGGACTAGTGTTATCTGGGGAGCTGTACCAGGAGAGAGGGAGAGGAGAGAAGGGAAGGGATGAGAGAGAAAATGAGCTAAAATAAAGGTAGTAAAAGAGACCCCAAGGCAAAGTTCTTCCCTTCAATGTAACTTAAAATGTGGGACTTTTTCCAGAAAGATCACTGGACATTTTGTCAAAATGTATTGGCTGTAAAAGAATACAGTATGACCAGACTCAACTATATATAAGCATCATTTCAGCATATATATTCTTGGGGATGGGGCACATAGCTGCTCAGGCAGAGAAAGGAAACTGATTTCTGTCAGCATCTCCTGATGTGCCACTTTCTGGGTACCTAAACAGCAAATACTTTTAGCGTTGCTTTTCCAAGGGTATCTTCCATAACTATAGCAAAATATATGTGTACAACCACCATAAGGCCATATTTTCAGACCGTCTGAGGTTAAGAACTTCAAAAATGAATGTTGGGGATTAATGAGGACCCTGCTAGGGGCCTGTGTTGACCATAAATTTTTCTTAGCATTGCAATTGCATTAATTCCCAGAGGAACTCAAATATTTAGTATAAAAAATTACCCGCGCTGTTAGAGTAGCATTCAAATTGAAGGATGGCAGTTGCAATCCCCCCACCCCCTAGAATTAAATTGTCTGCCTGCTCTGTCATCTGGGTGTTTCTGCATTATGCTTCACTTTCATCATAATCACGTATGCCGGCCTAAGATATCTTTTACTCCACTTGTCAGGAACCTAAATTTCTACATTTACAGATTTATTCCTTAGTAATCTTCAGTTGGAATGTAATTATTTTTCTTTGCAGATGAAGGAGAGTAATATACCAAGATATTATAAATTGTTAAAACCTTGGTGAGAATCTGTTTATTCTATACATTAAATTATTTGGCAATTGACTATGTCCATCAGGGTCAATAGCTGGGTCATATGGTCTTTTTGTTGATTCTGTTCCCTAAATATCTTTGAAATCTCTTTGAATCTTTCCATTCTCATTGCTCATAAGTTCTTTTTTTCTTGCACAATGTCCCTCTACCTGGACTCTCAGTCTGGAGTCCAGCATTTTCATACTCCATCATGGTTACGATTTATCTTGGGATGCTTGCTAAAAAGTGCAGAATGCCAGCACCCACCTTCCAGATCCTGATTCATTGAGTATGGGGCCAGGGTCTGGATCTTTGCATTATTCCAAGATTCCCACAGGATTCTGAGGGAGGTGGTTCATGGATCATATCCTGAAAAATACTTGCCTGAATTACTCAATCTAAAGTAGCATTTTCTCCTACCAACTTTTCCTAAAGTTGTTTTTCCATCACCCTGTTTTTCTCCCACCTAGCACGCATCAGGTCTACTTTCTCTCTTCAGAATATAAGTTCCCTGAGGGCAGGGCCTTGTCCTCCTCATTCATCCCTATACGTCTAGCTCTTGGCCTAAGGTTTGGCTTGTAATAGTACTCAACACATATTTTATGGTTGAATACATTGTTTTTTTTTTTGTATTGCTTAAAGTATTACAACAAGTGATAGATAGGTCTCCATTTTTTCCCCTTTGCCCTTCCTCCCTCCCCCCCTCCCCCCAAGTTTCTTGTGTCCTAAGTGCCCATCAGCAGATGAATGGATTAGAAAACTGTGGTATATCTACACAATGGAATACTATGCTGCTGTAAAAAAGAAGGAATTCTTACCATTTGCAGCAGCATGGATGGAACTGGAGAGCATTATGCTAAGTGAAATAAGCCAGTCAATGAAAGAAAAACACCACATGACCTCACTTATTTATGGATAATAAAGACCATTATAAAATGATAAACATAAACAAATACAGAGACAGAGCAGCTTTGAACAGACTGTCATCTTACAGCTGGAAGGCTGGGGAGGGTTGGGGAGGAATTAAGAGATCAACCGAAAGACTTGCATGCATGCATAGGAGCATAATCAATGGACACATGAATACATTGTTAAGCATTGGCTAATCCTGGTCTTCAGCTCACCCTTGCCACTGTTTTCAGAGTGACATGTTTTTGATCTTTTTGTTCTCTCCCTTAAAACTCCTATTGTTTCTGGTCCCCTTACAGCAGCAGTTCTCAACCTGTGGGTCACGACCCCTTTGGGGGTTGAACGAACCTTTCATAGGGGTCGCCTAAGACCATTGGAAAATGCATATATAATTACATATTGTTTTGTGATTAATCATTATGCTTTAATTATGTTCAATTTGTAACAATGAAAATACATCCTGCATATCAGATATTTACATTACGATTCATAACAGTAGCAAAATTACAGCTATGAAGTAGCAACGAAAATAATTTTATGGTTGGGGGTCACAACATGAGGAACTGCATTAAAGGGTCGCGGCATTGGGAAGGTTGAGAACCCTGCCTTACAGGAATGTTATAAACTTTTTAACAGAGCATTAAAGGACTTTTCCAATCACACATCAGACAACCATACAGGCTCATTTAGGACTACTATTCCCCATGCACTCTCTTCTTTAGCTTTACTATTTTTTTCACATGTCCATGCTTTTGCTCATGTATTTTTTTTTTAAAAAAATGTTCTTATTGATTTCAGAGAGAGTGGAAGAGAGAGAGAGACACAGAAACATCAATAATATCAATGATGAGAGAGAATCATTGACTAGCTGCCTCATGCATGCCTCCCACTAAGGATCAAGCCTGCAACATAGGCATGTGTCCTGACTGGGAACTGAACTGTGACCTTCTTGTTCATAGGTTGGCAATCAACCACTGAGCCACACTGGCTGGGCTCACTCATATATTTTTTTGCCTGAAATGTCCTTCCTCTTTTGTTGCTTTCCCTAAACCAATGCTTGAATTTCTATTCTTCTAAATTTTAATAAAATGTCACTTTCTCCGTGAAGTCTGCACTGTTTCTTTTTGGAAAAGAGAGAGAAAGAAAGAGAGAGAGATCAATTTTTGATGCTCTTACCTTATTCTTTCCATGTTATTATTAAGAAATTTTCTATATTATTTTGTGTGTCTCATCTTTGTATCCAAAGGATTTAGGATAGGTCTTCCCCACATACTTATCTAATGAGTTACCTTAAAAGATAAATTTATAAAGTGTATTTTTTCCCAGAACTGTGAATGATGCTAAGAAAGCTCAGATAACTTGAGTTCTCGGATATCAAACCTCATTACTAATCTTGGCTCTAGGCCAATCAGAAACAGAGAGGTATAGGGAAGGCCTTAGAGTGCCTCAAAGCTCCTGGCCAAATACATTTCTTTTTCCCTACTTGATCCTGTGCCTAAAATTTTCAACATTAAATATTTTTTTTTCTTAATACCTTTAAAGATGTTTCATCAGTGAGTGCAATGCATGGAGTTTTGTTTTGTTATTTGACCAGTTGAGGGATAAGAAAGATAAATTTTGAAGAGAAAAAGGAAAATTACCCCTTAGGATTTATTAGAGCATTGAAATGGCAGATCCAACTCAATCCATGTAATACAGTGAAGAGGCTAGGTCTTATAAGAATATCAGCAGACTTTCTAGTGACTTTTATCACATAATATTCATTTTAATTCATTCAACCTTCCACTCACCTATCCACTTACTAATTTGACTCATTCTTTATCTAGTTGTCTACTAGGATAAGAGAGAAATCAACAAAAGAAGGTAATAAATATATCAGAACTAAGATATACTTAAGAAGTTGAGGAACCAAATACCCCTGGTGGTAGGATATAAAAAGTTTGTGTACCAGAGTTTTACAACCAAGTTCCTACCAAGATAAAACAATATGGCAAATTTGAAATTTCATAGTGAGGCCCCAGATTGCCAAGGGCATTGCTTTATTTATAAAATTTGCATTATTGAAAAAAAAAAACAACAAAAAGAGAAAAAACTAATGGGCATGAACAACAGTATGGTGATTGCCAGAGAGACGGAAGGAGGTTGGGGAGAGAAGGTATATCAGGGATGAGTAGTGATGGATAGAAACCTGACTTAGGGTGGCGAACACATAATGCAGTGTATAGATTATGTGTTTTAGAAAAGTGAACCTGAAACCTGTATAATTCTGCTATCCAGTGGCACTAAAATAAATTCAATAAAAATGAAAAAAAAATAAATTAGAGAAATAGGTTTTTCTTTCTGGCTGCTTGAGGGTCAGCAGCCATTATGCATGATATAGTAACTATTCAGACCAGGAAATTCATGACCAACTGACTACTTCAGTGAAACAAATGGTCTTTGACATAGTTCACCCTGGGAAGGCAACAGCACCTAAGACAGAAATTTGGGAAACACTGCTGAAGTATATAGGCCCACACCAGATGGATTCAGAAGCCATTTTGGTGGTTGTAAGACATCTGTCTCTGGCATGATTTATGATTCCTTGGATTATACACAGAAAAATGAACCCAAATCTAGACTTGGACATGGCCTGTAGGAGAAGAAGAAGACCTCAAGAAAACAAAGAAAGAAATCTAAGAACAAAATGAAGTCAGGGGACTGCAAACACCAACGTTGGTTCTGACAAAAAAAGGAGTAAAGATTCTTCAGTGACACTATACATGGTAATTGTGCAGATTTTTTTCATAAAAAGATTCACAAACTAAGAACTTACAGAGAAAGAAAGGGGGACTAATTTGCTTCATGCCTCTTGATCTCATCACTTTTTTTTAGAAAACACAACTGTTCCGAGAGTGGGGAATAATAAAAGTTTCATCAGCTGGTTTCTTTGGAGAGAGTTTATCCACTGTGTTAATCTCTTTCTCTCCTCCAAGCCTAGTGAAGAGGGCTTCCCTCAACCACCAAGAGATCCTGCAATCTGTTCCGATCGCAAGGGAACAAAAATGGCTGATGCACGATTCTTGCTCGAGGAAGAAAAAAATGACCCAAGGCAGTAGGTTATAGATTTCTGCTCACTTCATGGATTTTCTAGGGCAAGGATTGAGAGCTATCTGAGGCTGTTTAATTCTTCTGCGTAAGGCCAGGTGTGTCTCCAGAGTAATGTCCCTGTGGGACAGAAACTCTAGGAAATTAAAGTTTGAGGGGCGTTGCCTATTCCATCTAAAGGAAAACATGCATTTCCCATGTCAAAGTCCACAGAACATGGGAATCTATTAGATCCCACAAAGTGCCTGGAAGAGGGTGAGTCTGAAATGTCTGTGTCCTAAACACCCTAATTCAGATAATAATGTTGTTCTTTACAAACATATGCCCTTTCATCAATCTTTAACCTGAGGGGAGAGGAGCTTCCCTAAGCAAACTGGAGACAGACTGAGTGGGTGGGGATGAATAAAAGGAAAACTCACTATGTACCCATTCTTGGACTAGAGGTTTGTGCATGCTGAAGATCATAGGGTGTGGGAGGGGGAGAGGATCTACTGCTAAATTACATGTAGGGCTAAGTTAAATATAAGGGCTTGCTTAGGGTTGAGCATCATAATTATAAACTGAGTCTGTGTTTGTGATTTAAAGGGAACTGTGAACCTGCACCTAATCGGTGTGTAGGTCAACCAGAAATTACCCCCTTCAGGGCATGGGAAATATCATCAAACAAAATTGAAAGGGTCAGTGAGAGAGAAAATGAATAAGTAAATAAACAGAAAGATAAATAAGTTGTGCTGTGATTCCGTCCAATTTTATAAGAGCAGTGCGGTGCCCAGATGTGTGTTTGCAGAGAGTAAGTACTCCTGGGCATCCTGACAGAGATGGGAGCTTCACTCTGTAGAGTAAAGCCTCATAACCTTCGGTCCAGAGCCACGTGGAGTTGTACAGAAGAGGTGAGCTGCCAGAGTGAAGACGGCAGGATTAGGTGAAAGTCTGAGTCCTGAGTGGGAAGGGCCTCATCCCCTCGCTCCGTTTGGTTCAGAGAATTCTGGCATCAGACCAAGGATCAGAGGAAAGCGCAACAGAAAGGGTATGACATTGCAGTGTGGTTTTCACTGAAGCCCAGGATTTACCTCCAACATTTCCCTCTTTATGCACAAAAACTTCCAGGGAGCTTTTTAATGCTTTACTCAGAAATAGGAACAGAAATCAAAGGATCATCCAAAACAAAAAAAAGTCTCTACTGTGAAAGACAGAAACTAAGGCGAATTAGGATGAAATGGAGACCATGCATGGAGAAAATGGAAAGAAAAAAGGAAAAAAATAAACTTAGAAAATGATGAATGTCCTATTAGATGGAAAAAATTAATGGCCTGGTGCTTTCTGTATTTATCACCCGCCTCCCACATTCTAAGGCAGCACTGACAACATTTCGCATTCACCTCTCCCTGGAATGCTCTTACTTTAATTGGTGGCATTGCTGAACGGTTACTATCTTCTCCTCAGACTTCCCAGAGACTTAATGTCTTGATGAAGGTAAGGTTGTAAAATCTACAAATAATCATATTTTATAATGGGTTTTCCTTTTAAATTATAGGAACAAAATATAAAATGTATTTAGCGGTTAGTATCTACATAAAATTATAATTTAACAGTTAATAAGCCCCTACCAATGTATCTAGCACTGTTGAAAGGCGATGGGAGTTTAAAAAATGTATTAAACATAGTTCCTGACTTCAGTGAATTCACTTGGGAGACCAAATACACAAATGTGAAATGGAATATAAAATATTTGCTTGATTAAGTATCTCAATGTGGAGTACAGACCATAGATGACTTTTGAATCAAGAGACAAATGTCTGTTTCTGCAAAAGAATAATGGCTGTACCCCTGTTACAAAATGATATTGATTCTAGCTGGCAGGAAAGCTCGCAGATTGGGAGTCAGCCAGCAGTTGAACTCATGCAGAGAACCATATGTCAAAACGAAACCTTTTGTGGATAATGCAGTCTGTCCACAGTAAAGCTTTTGTCACAGACAAATATTTTAAAGATAATCCCAAAGTTCAAAAGTCATCTTACCTCTTAATGGATATAAACAAAGTAGGCAAAAATGAATTTCGGGTGTTCAACAATATCGCTTCACCAATCTGCCATATAAAATATGATTGGAAACTCCCAGTTTTCATAAAATAAACTAAGATGATAAATCTTCCTATATAATGGAATTTCTGCTTCTTTTTTAAAATCTAGAATTATGTGCTATGGTGTGAAGAATGATCCTTAGGTTAATAAGGAGATCTTGTTTTTCTTCAGGAGCCCTTGCTAAATGTCAGTTTATGCTAGAGAATAAAAGTTATACAGAAGAGGAAGAATTAACTCCATGACATGAAAAATTCATTATTAGAGAATTGAGACTTTAAAAATATACCAGAAAGATGTTTGAATAGCTTTAACAGCCGTTAAGACTTTTGTCTGCCTTCAGGGGAAATGTTGTGGACTTTCATTCATGTTAAAGGTAACCATAGACATTTAACGTATACTGCCTAAAGTTAACTTTGGTTTCAACACTCCAAGTGAATAAGATAAGTTGTGTAAATCTTCAGTTTCCTAAATTCTCTAAAGTGAGTTTCACAGTACAATTACTACAAGTTTATGTATTGTTTACCAATGGTAAATCTGTTGTATTAGATGCTGCTGGCAATCGTTGGGTTGCCTAATGATTCTTCTTACTTACTGTCTTTATAGTCTGTTTCTATATGAACTAGAAATATGTATAAGAGAAAAAATGGCCCTAACTGGTTTGGCTCAGTGGATAGAGCGTCAGCCTGCGACTCAAGGGTCCCGGGTTCGATTCTGGTTAAGGGCATGTACTTTGGTTGTGAGCACATCTCCAGTGGGGACTGTGCGGGGAGGCAGCTGATTGATGTTTCTCTCTCATCGATGTTTCTAACTCTCTATCCCTCTCTCTTCCTATCTGTGAAAAATCAATAAATTAAAAAAAGAGAGAAAATGTCTAATATCAGGAAATAATTTACAAATAAATATATCAAAGTCTATTTTTCCCCTGCAGATTCCTTGAAATATTTCTTAAAATGGAAGAAAAAGAATCTCACTTTCTTCTTATACTATTTTTGTGAAACTCAAATATGAACCATAAGAACCTTGTATTTTTGAAGTCAAATTTCACCCTAGCCTACAAAATATTTAAATATGGATTATATACCATTTAGTACCCGAGGCATGTGGGCCCACTTGGTCTAAATTTATATATGCGAGTCTTAAATGAAGAAATGTCCGAATACATGGTGATTATCTGTATAATCTTCCTCCAGAGGCTTCTTGGAGACAGTATAATAATTCATTTGGAAGTGGCTTATAAAAAGATTTAAGAGAGCAACATCACATCTTCACATTCTTCCCCACATCTTTGATTCCATGTTTAAAATCAATCTCATTTTAAAAATCACCGTTGATATATTTAATTATTTTTTAAAAAAAACCTGAAAATGTAGGACAGGACATAGTTGTAGACATTGGAAAACAATGACTAAAATGTAAAATAATTATCTTTTGAATATTTTTTTTATCGTAAAGACCGTTCTTTATGGGAATAGGTTCTCATGCAGTTGTGAAAGAGGGGTAGGTAATGAGTAGAAAGGAATGGCTTGGGGGACCTGTATGATTTTTCTTGCCCTGCCACAATCCATGCTACAGCATCATTCCAACTCAAGAGCGGTTCCAACTGTGCAGAGCTTGTGTGAGCCACTCGCAAAGCATATGGTCAAGAGATGCAATGTCCAGAGTGGAGCAGTGACCCAGATAGCTACAGGCTTCCGAGGGCTCAAGACAATCTATCACCAGCTACGTGGAAGTGGTTTTAAAAACACTTTGAGAAAAGTCGCAAGCTGTTCACTGAAGGAGCCTTCAGACAGTTTGATTTCTGTCACTTAGGGAAAGTGACAAATGCGAGTCTTAAATGAAGAAATGTCTGCATACATGCGGTTTAGTTAGAAAATAAACCTCATCTCCATATAAGATAGTTAAGTGAGACTCCTTCCCTCATCTCATGGCACAAGTTTGTAAATTTTGTTTTCTACATTACGAAGCTGCCTTTCATAATGATAGAAAGTGGAGAGAAGTGATGTTTTTCACCTCACATTCTATGCTGATGAGCCTATTTAAGACACAAGTGGAAAATTTTCAATATGCCACTGAGAGTTACTGATTGTAAATTGAATGTTTCGGGTGTGGTTGATTAAAGGGGTGTTTGGCTGCTTGCGTCTAAGTCTTACAATGCTGCCAACAAGACTATCGAGTATCAGGCCTTATAATTTCCCATGTGGTCAAACCTGATTGCATTATATACTAGCTTGTAGACTGATTTCCTTGTGATGTCATAAACTGTATCCAGCCCCCCTCTCCGATCCCCCCCTCTAAATATCTATAGAACTCTTTTCTATAGTGGATCAGTTTTCCAGAAAACAGAAAAGAGTCCTTCATTCTCCTGCCTAATAAGTAAATTCTGGGCTAGAGCTTCTTTGAGCCAATTCATGCAAGGTAGACTCTGTCCTTATCTCCACCCTTCTCCCCACCCACATCATCTGTTCCCAAAGCAAGGGCCTCCGTTTCAGTTTCCCCACAGTCTCTACTTCTACTTCTTCGAGAGCTAGAAAGAATGATCAACCTACCCCATAAGTGGGAGGCAGGTTAGGTTTATGTGAAGATCAGATTGCTGTGAAATGTATTTTCAAACAATTCCCCTATATTAGCCCCTCACCTCCTTTCTATGTTTAAATATAACTCATCCTGTAACTCCTAAGTCTTTTTGACGTTTGGCCAGGAAAATTGAATTGTTTCTTTATCTTTTTGCTTAGGTTTGAACTTATCTTTGCTAAGTCATTTACTTTTACTCTAACATCTTTTTATATTGTGTTTCAGGGTTACGAAAGTCTTCTTGTTTCATTGAAGATGAATGTTACATTTTTCATTCTTCTTTGGTGGGGTAATTTTTGAGAGGAGTAGGGAGCAGAATAGTTTTATTCTAAATTCACTTTGGTTAAGTATCAAGAAAAAATAAGTATCTTTATTATCTACTAGAGGCCTGATGCATGAAATTTGTGCAGGGGCTCAGCTCTTGCAGCCCTGGCTGCCTTGGCCCTTGCAACCCTGGCTTCATCCAGACAGTCATCTGGAATGTCGTCCAGATGGTCGTCCTACTGTTCAGTCTAATTAGCATATTAGCTCTTTATTATATAGGATTTTGTTTTTCTTCTACATACTTAGTGACCCCTATAAGATTGCTCATATTTCTTGTTGATGAATGTATAGAAGCTCAGAAAACAATTTGCACTTCTTCTCTAGCTAAATATGTGTCAAGGATTGATCTATTAATGTAAATCTTAGTTTAAACATGTTTCATTATCATTTTCCCTTAATTAATATTATCCTAACTAATAAAAACGTAATATTAAAATTAACCATTTCTTTGGGACGCCTAAGCCACGCCCACCAGCCAATCAGAGTGAATGTATGCAAATTAGCTTGGGAGGGAGCCCCGGTGTGCAGCTTCTCCAGGGCTGCGGCCTCCACCATCTTGGGAGCCTCTGTCCTGGGAAGGCATCAGGCGCCCTGGGCCAGCCGATGCCTTCCCAGGCAAAAGCCCTGGCCACCCTATTGCTTCCCAGGTGGAAGGCTCGAGGGTCAGTGGGAGCTGTGGCCAGCCTGAAAACTGCTCTCAGCCTCTCACCCAGGCTTGCCACACCTCCATGGGGTGAGGGTTCCCACTGGGGAGCTTGGCCAGCCTGCAAACAGACATCAGCCCCTCACCCAGGCTGGCCAGGCACACCAGCAGGTGGACCCAGACTGCAAGAGGGCACAAGGCCAGGCTTAGGGACCGCACCCCCCCTCAGTGCACAAATTTTTGTGCACCGGGCCCCTAGTATGTATAATATATATGCATATAAACATACCTGTCTGTGTATATACATGTATACACACACACACACACACACACACATTTGGATTTATATATACACATTTATTTTATTTTAAATTACATTTATTTCTCTAATTAAACTAAACCAATTATCTTCTCCTGGAAGAAAGGAGATAATAAACCAATAAGATAGGTAAGAAGGAGGGAAGGGGAGAGAAAAGTAAGAGAGTATAGAAAGAAAAAAAAAGAATTTCAGAGGAAAAAGAAAATTCAGTGCTCTCGTCTGTAAATTGGGGATGGTAAAGTTATGTCCCAGAATTAAGTTTATATATATTAAGTATGTAAAAATCTGGCATATCATAGGCATATAATAAATGTAACTCCCACCCATTTCCCACCCAGACACACACCTTTCCTCATCACCTAATACCATTACTTTGCAATGAAAACTTAATAGCAATGGGCATGATTAATCATAATAATAGTAATGGCCACTGCTATCTTGCAGAACCCTACCATGTACCAGAACTTGTATTGAGTACTTCACATAAATTATTTCTAGGACTGAAGGACATAACCAGTGAAAGCACTTAGCACAGTAACGGACATAAAAAAAAACTATTCAAAACTTGTTTTTCTTTCAAATATTTACTGATTTCCTTTTATAATTTCACTTACCTTTGTCAAGATCTTTTCTGCCTCTTTCATGGTTTATAGCTTCCGGAGCAGGCACCTGCCTTCAGATATTTCTGAGCAGAGTTGCTGTTTCCTCTATGCATTGAAATTCAAAAGGACCTTTCCCTGGGCTGTTCTGCCGCTCACTAGACTTCACGGACCCTGGGTGACCTGACTGGGCTCCTGGCCTCACGCTGACCGTGCTCCCAGGGAAGACAAATCATGTGCTGAGGTCACACTGCAGGTTAGCTGGCAACCTGTGCATTTTAATCAGGCAGGAATTTTAGTTCAGTGTTGACAGCACTGTGTATTCCTCTCCTTATTTTGCCTTTCAGAGTTGTTTGTGTATATGTTTTCTCACAACAGTGTATAGTTGGACATTTAATTTTAAAAGATTATCTATTAAATGATGCCATATTCATTTCACGTAAAGTCATTGATTGCAGTGACTTATTTTATTCCTTTATTTAGAGTCTTTTGTTAAGAATTTTCATTGCCACGGATTCTCTGGTTGTCTAATATTGACTCTTCAGCATCTTCTGATAGAACTTTTCTAATCATATTAAGATGCATATTAATTTTCTTTTCTCTTTTCAAACACAACCAATCAAGAGCCCAAATTGGACAGCAAATGTTCATTTTCTCCACTTCTAAAATTATAATTTTTAAAATATTAACATGATTTTCCAAATCATAATATGCTCTAAAAAGCTGATGTTTTTGGTAATAATCATACCTAATTTTTCAAAATTCTAAATATGAATGTCTGTGCATATGATGAACTAGTAATTATGTTGAACTGAAATTGAAAACACTGAGAGGACCACAGTTCAATTTTTTGATAGGTCTATGTTATTTTGTACTGTCTTGCTCATGGGAAGATGGATGAAACTGACAATATAAATGATGAGAAAGTTGATAATTGGATTCTAAATGTTCCTCTCTGCACATTGATATCAATTGAGTGAACTATTAACACCTGAGTAAATTATAAAAATAGCTTCTTAACTCTTAGCTTTAAAAGAAAAGAAGAGTATAATGGGGCCAGAACAAACAGGAATGATCAAGAGAATATTTATGACAGACTATTTATTTAAAGTAAAAAAAATTATGGATGCTTTTTAAAAAGTGAATAATCGACATTGAAACTTGTGTGTGAGATTGTTTAATTGTTTTCACTGTGCTATAGGCTTAATCTTCTGTGACTTCATTGGACTTGAATTTTGAGAGCCCTGGTTGTAATGATTTTGAAATGTAGAAATATAAAATATATCTAATACACACATATGCATACATATATTAAGTTTATATAAAATTCATTCAAAATAAAAATTGAACATCTATAACACTTTTACTATAATCTGACTATATTTTAATTTTACTAACTTATAATTCTGTTTTCTTTCTTTTTAGGAAGTGCTCTTACTACAAATTACATTTTTTGGTATAATTTCAAACAGAATGCCCCCATGGTATTTTCTGTTCCATATTTATATTGTTTTGCTGTGTTTATTGCAATTTAATAGGAATCATTGGGTTTGGGTATATCCTAAAGAACTTTAGCAAATTGAAAAATTTTCACTTATTCTTAAAAAATCACTGATGATAACTTATAAAATGCATTTACTATCATTTACCTTTCAGTTATTTCTTGGCTATTTTCTGGTGAATTGGTATATTTTTAAAAAATAGAAATAAAGAAAGAGGTCCAAAGCTGAGAATTATTTAATTGTATGCTTAGACTATTTAATAGAGCTTGGGACATCCATCACCTGTTGTGGATACTGGAAGACCAACCTGCCTGCCATTTGGCTTCTGGACTGCATAGGCAGCTTCAGGAGCTCCAAGTTTGGTCTTACTGCTTAGAGGATCTCCAGATTAAAAAGGAAACTTTGAATTGCTTCTATTTAGTCCTAACTTCTACCTAGTACCTAGATGGACACTTTAGGGCTATAGTCTGTTCTTAATTTATGAGAAATTCCAGTACTGTCTTCTGAGCTCTTGATACCTCTGAGTCAATTAAGGAAGGAATTGGTGTATGACAGCAGCATCAGTAGAGGTGGCCATGGGGTAGGAGTAGGAGGTGAGCTGTGTGTGTGTGTGCATGCATGTGTGTATGGAACCAATATCCATTAATACACAGTTCTAAGTAGAAAATTAAGTTCAGTCTGTAATGAATTTTGTGGTTAAGACCAAAGAAGACTAAAAATTGAAAATTGTCCTATGGAACTAGGACTATATTTACATAGAAAACAGATTGCACACACACCCTCACATATACTAGTTTCTTGAAGACAGAAACCAAAGAATTGTGAAAATTTTCATTTATAAATACATTTCTAACAGTGTAAAAAATCACATCTTTAATATTTTGACAGGGCTGTTAACATTTGTTAAAATGAATCTCACAGATTAGCATCCTGATTTACAACTCCCTAGACTCTTACAGCTTTTAGAAGAGTATCTTGAACTAAATGAGATAAAATAAATAAATGGAACACTGGTTAAAAAGTATCTTCTCATTTATAAGTAATGATGAATGCATAAAAATGGAAAGACACTTTAAGTCAGAAAAGTAAAAAAAATTAAATAAGAAGAACATCAAAGTGAATCAATCCAAAGACAATAAGGTCCTATGATGAAATCTTATAGTACTAATCAAGAATTCTGGATTCAATTCCTTGTTCTGCTTCTGAAGTTGTGTCTATCATGTCCCCAGTCATTTAATTATTCAGTACACTCTAACTGAACACTACATACACGAAGCAGTAATAAAAAAAAATAGTGAATTATAGGATGAATTCAAGACCCAAGCTGAATTTAAATTCTGGTTCTGCCCCCTAATGAGGTGACCTCATGAAAGTCACTTACCCTCTGCTTGGCTTATATTCCTTATCTGTAAGATGAGAACATTAAAGGAAAATTATACATTTATTGTACTTATTAAGTGAGTTAACATGTGCAAAAACAAGAGCTTGGCACGCATACATTGTAGACATCTTTGCTTTTTTTTCATATAAAACAAATTAAAGAAATATTTATTTAGGAGTCAAAGTAGGAAAGATAAGGCATGTGCACATGTGAAATAGGAATAATTCTGTATGAATTAGTATGCATATAATATTATTTTTGTCTATACATCATTCATTACACTTTATCTAAACACTATACAATTTTAACACAGCCTATGTGGTCAAAGTAAGGTTTAATCTTTTGCCCAATCTATGCCCCAGTTCTTAATGTGGGCACTGCTAACCAATAAGTATATTATATTTTATTAGCCATAGCACTTAGCTCAGGATGAATATTAAAATATCAAGAGACAAAATACTAAAATTTGTGTTGATTGATTTGATTGGAGAAGTTCTGGGTCTATAGGTATCCCTAGTTTTAATTATGATGTAAACCTACAAGTGCCAGAAACCATGCTAGAGAAATAGTTTGCATGAGAATGAGGTCAATCAGAAGAAAATACTACAAAGAGAGTGAGTAGACAATGGGAGAGAAGAAGGGAGGGAAGAAACAAAGGAAGGAAAAAAGGAGGGAAGGAGAGAATGAGAGAAAGAGTGAGATGGGTTATGATATATCAGTTGAGTTCTAAGATGTTGCTGGGCCAGCAGTAAATGTGTCTAGGATTTTTAATCTGTATAAGTCAATATGTTCTCATATTTCTTGAACAAGTATGAGTCATGTGTCTTCTATTGGCTGGCAAGGGTCTATCTACTCTAATAAAAGAGCAATATGCAAATTGACCCTCACTGCCTTACACCCAAACCACGCCTGCCAGCCAAACTGTGCCCACCAGCCAATCAGAGCGACATTATGCAAATTAACCCAGCCAAGATGGTGGCCGGCAGCCATGGAGCTGGAACAAGCAGAAGGCTCGCCCTGGCGATGCAGGAAGCTAAGGTTCCTGTCTGCCTAGGCTGGCTGTGGCAACAGAGTTTCCACAACAAAGTTTCAATTATAGAAGATAAATAAACCCCAGAGACCTGCTTCCAGCCTTGGGCTCAAGGAAGCGCTGGGAGCTTGGGTTGTCAGGGGAAACCCAACCTGGGCTCTAGTTAAAGCAACAAAGTTTCAACTTTAGAAGTTAAATAAATTCAAGCCAGCTTCACTGCAAACAACCATCAGCCACTCAACCAGGCAGGCCAGGTACCCTAGCAGGGGATGTGGCCAGCCTTCAAACAGCCATCAGCCCCTCAGGCTGGCTAGGTACCCTAGGAGGGACCCCCTCCCTGAAGGGGGTGTGGCCAGCCTATAAACAGCCATCAGCCCCTCACCCAGGCTGGCCAGGTACCCCAGCAGGAACACCCTACCTGAAGGGGATGTGGCCAGCCTGCAAACAGCCATCAGCCCCTCATTCAGGCTGGCCAGGTACCCCAGCAGGGACCCCCTACCTGAAGGGGATGTGGCCAGCCTGCAAACAGCCATCAGCCCCTCACCCAGGCTGGTCAGGTACCCTAGAAGGGACCCCCTCCCAGGCACCACAGGGTGGGACATCCACCTTGAAGGAGATGTGGCCAGCCTGAAAACAGCCATCAAACACCCAGGCTGGCCAGGTAACCCAGCAGGACACCCTTCAGGGCAAACCAGCTGACCTCCACCTGTGCACCAGGCCTCTATCCTATATAATAAAAGGGTAACATGCAAATTGACCCTAACAGCAGAACCACTGGGAATGACTGGTTACTATGACACACATTGACCATCAGGGGGCAGACACTCAATACAAGATCTGCCCCCTGGTGGTCAGTGTGCTTCCACAGGAGGAACTCTGCTCAGCCACAAACCAGCTGCCAGCTGCCAGCACAGCAGTGGTGGCAGGAGTCTCTCCCACCTCCTCAGCAGAGCTAAGCATGTCCGACTGCAGCTTAGTCCTGCTCCCCACTGGCAAGTGGACATCTGCTGAGAGCCCCCAGGCTGCCAGAGGGATGTCTGGCTGCCAGCTTAGGCCCAATCCCTCGGGGAGCAGGCCTAAGCCAGCAGGTGGACATCTCCCGAGGGGCCCCAGATTTTTAGAGGGCACAGGCCAGGCTGAGGGACCCTCCCCCCCGAATGCACAAATTTTTGTGCACTGGGTCTCTAGTCTTAATATATAGGAGTTAATAATTGTCATAAGAGATGTGCAAATAGCATGTCACTTTCACTCCAAATATTAAAGGATTGTTTTATCAAGGGTCATTGAGCTTGAATAATATTAGGGCTTTAAAATCCCTAGACTTTTAAAAGTTCATTATACATAAAATCTTTACATATGGTGATAGAAAGGTAATGTTTTAGTTTAATGCTTCTCAATGTATCTTTTGAGGGCACCTTAGAGCAAGCATGTCAAACTCAAAGGCTACATGGGCCAAATAAATAAGGTTTGTTTATGTGGGCTGGACAAAACCCCCCAAAAGCTTCAATTTTCATAGAAATGTAGGTTTATTTCCATAGAGACATGTTGAATACAAAGGGCTGAAACAAATGAGTAATCATTAACATAAAATAATAGAACATTTTAATAAAAATTATTTTTTCTTGAAAATTAATTTACCAGACACTGAATAACTGCACAAATTAATAAGCATAACACAAATAAACCTATTTTTCTTGTTCTCTGAAAGTGAAATATTTCCTGTTATGCACACTAAATAAGTCAGTACAAGGCTAATGACATGGAAATTGGCTGCTGAAATATTTGCTGCTAGTATTAGTGAGAGAAATGGTGCACCTGCACGTAAGGTGCATAAGGGGAATGAAAGATGATTATAGTAATCAGTCATCAGCAAATGTCGTAATTTGTTATTAATAACTAGAGGCCCTGTGCATAGATTTGTGCACCAGTGGGGGTCCCTCAGCCTGGCCTGCACCCTCTTGCAATTCTGGACTCCTTGAGGGATGTCAGTCTGCTGGCTTCTGCCCAGTCCCCGCAGGCTGGGCCGAGGGACTCCACCAGTGCACAAATCTGTGCACTGGGCCTCTAGTATGTGTATAAGATCTTTGGTTAATCTCTTCCTGCCTTCCCGCATCCTCTTTACCTCTGAGATTCATCAGTCTGTTTTCATGCCTGTGTGTTGAGCATCTTCCCTCTGGTGGTCAGTGCACATCATAGCTACTGCTCGAATGATTGGTTTCTTAGACTTTTACATATATATACTAGAGGCCCAGTGCACAAATTCGTGCATGGGTAGAGTCCCTGGAGGCTGCTGGCTGCCTACCATTGCCATCCCCTGGTGGTCAGCACATTTCTAACTCCTGGTTGGTCAAACTCTCGCCCATGGAGACAATTTGCATATTAGCCTTTTATAATATAGGATTATTATATAGGATAGATTATGTATAACAGGATATTATAAAAATTAAGTTACAAAATTTTTATTGAATGAGTTTGACAAGCTTGCTTTAGAGGGTTTTGCTATCAGGCTGTATCACAGGGTTTCCCCCAACTATATACACTGGGCTGTCATTTCCCCTTTTGTTTTCCCACACACTCTTTTTTTTTTCTTTTTTTAACTTTCCTTTATTTTAATATATTTTACTGATTTTTTACAGAGAGGAAAGAAAAGGAATAGAGAGTTAGAAACATTGATGAGAGAGAAACATCGATCAGCTGCCTCTGGCACACCCCCTACTGGAGATACGCCTGCAACCAAGGTACATACCCTTGAAAAGAATTGAACCTGGGACCCTTTAGTTCATAGGCTGATGCTCTATCCACTGAGCCAAACCAGTTAGGGCAACCCACACACGCTTTTCATAAAGCCCTGACTAGGTTCCACCCACACTGATGTCTCTCCAATGAGAAGGTAGGCATCTTGAAAGCACAGGCAATGTCACGTTCATCCTTGCTAACTTTGCACTTAACACACTGCTTTAAATATAATAAAACTTTATCTTTGTTAAATTCTGGGACCAAGAATTAAATGCTTAATGGGGTAGTAATGTCTGTCATTAAATGATAATGCTGTTACTTAACCAAAAGCACGTCAGAGACCAAGTATATTAGTTTGCAAGGGCTGCCATGAGGAGGTACCACGGTCTGGGGGCTTAGACAGAAATGCTATTCCTCAGAGTTCTGGAGCCTAGAAGTCCAAGTTTCAAGGAGTCAGCAGGGTTGGCTTCTTCTGAGACTCTCCTTGACTTGTCAATGACCAAGCCCTCCTCTGTTTCTAAGTGGTCTTCTCTCTGTGTGCACATATGTCTGTGTCCATATTTCCAGTCATGTTGGATTAGGGTTCACCCCAAAGACTTCATTTAAACTTTATTACCTCTTTAAAGACCCTAACTTCAAATGTGGCTACACACCACGGTAATGGGTGTTAGAGCTTCAATACGTGAATTTTGTAAGGGCACGATTCAGCTCATAATACAAAGAACATGTACAGAGACCAATCTTTTACTTTGTATTGAGTCCTAGTTCCAAGTTGAACAGAGTGAAATTGATGTTATCCGAGTGGATTGTCCTCTCTCTATTCAGCTCCTGCTCAGCTATGAGGTGTCCATTTCATCTCGGGCTGCACCACATTTGAGCTTGTTCTCTCTCCACTCTGCTTTGGCCATTCCTTAACCTATTGCAATCTCATCCACTTTTCCTCACGACCTTCCCCCTCCTCCATCTCATGGCAACAAGTTCCTCACCTTATTTCTCATCTCAGTAGGCTGGGCTACCATCACTTCCATCTAGTCCTACTTTCAAAGGGCCCACCTTTGAGATGGGGTACAGGAGGAGATGGCATGCTCTGAATTTGCAAATGTCAAAGGGGAAGGGGATATCTGTTCATCTGGCTTTAGAAGACACTACCTGCAAGACAGTCAGTAGACCCACTATCTTTAATACTAGTATATCCCCTGCAAATGAAGTCAAAGTTTCCAGTTTTCCTTGTATTTCCAAAAGCCTCCTTACATTATCCTAGCAAGGTCCGAGGAAGAGGTGTGGTAAATGAAGAGACTCCTTCTTAACTAAAAGCAAATAAAATAAATTTGGGATTTTTAAGCAATGACTGGCATTGGGGAAAACACAGAAGTCTTGTATAAGAAATGCCATTGGCCCCTTTCTAGCCAACTTAGGTCACTTCTGTCTAGTGGCAAATTCCATCCTCTGGTATTTTAAGCTGCCAACTTGAGCTCCAGAGGAAGGAGCAACATAAATGGCAGGACTCCCTAGCATTGAAGAAAATGACTAACATGTATGATCTAGTTACTCAGTAAAACTATATTGATGGGCAATAGATAATATAAAATGTCAAACCACAAAAGGTTAAATACTCTTGCTTTGAAAGTGCTTTGCCAACAATAGTTAACATGGTATAATGACGTTAACATACAAAGATATATTGGCTTCATTCTAATAAACACATCTTCTATAATAAAAGCGAAACATGCAAATGTGACCGTTACCACCAGCCAATCAGAGTGGCTGTATGCAAATTAACCCAGCCAAGATAAAGGCCAACAGCCAATCGGAGTGGCTGTATGCAAATTAACCCAGCCAAGATGGAGGCCAACAGCCATGGAACTAGAGCAAACCAAAGGGTTCTGTTGCAACTGCCTGCCTATGTTGGCAGTTGGAAGTGGCACCAGGGCACCAGGGCACCAGGAAGTGGGAAAGCAAGGTGGCGGGCCAGGGAGCGGGTAAGAGGTGGCAGGGGGTCGGCGGCCTGCTTGGTGGGCTCCCAGGCCCTTTGTGGGGCATCGGGGAGCGAGTAAGAGGTGGCAGGGGGTCGGCGGCCTGCTTGGCAGCTGTCCAGGCCCTTGGAGGGGGATTGAGGAGCGGGAAAGAGGCAGCAGGGGGTCAGTGGCCTGCTTGGTGGGCTTCCCAGGCCCCTTGCAGGGCACCAGGAAGTGGGAAAGCAAGGTGGCGGGTCGGGGAGTGGG
>PVJC01014953.1:0-16253 GCA_004026665.1 Murina feae
TGGTTTGGAAAATTCTTAACCCTTATTTGTTTAAGTAGAATCTCTGTTCCTTGCTCTCTCTCTTCCTCCTCCGGAATGCCTATTACTCTATCACTAGGGGCCCGGTGCACAAAAATTTGTGCACTTGGGGGGGGTCCCTCACCCGGCCTGTGCCCTCTTGCAGTCTGGGACCCCTCGGGGGATGTCCACCTGCTGGTGTGCCTGGTCAGCCTGGGAGAGGGGCTGATGGCTGTTTGCAGGCTGGCCAAGCCCCCCAGTGGGGTGACCCTCACCCCATGGGGGTATGGCCAACCTGGGTAAGGGGCTGAGAGCCATTTTCAGGCTGCCCACAGTCCCTTCAGGGTTTGGGTTCCTACTGGGGTGCCTGGGCAGTCTGGGTGAGGAGCTGAGGGCTATTTTCAGGCTGCCCACAGCTCCCATTGACCCAACGTCCCAGAGAGGCTGGCTAGAATCAGGTTTCCGGTGTTTATTTATCTTCTATAATTGAAACATTGTTGCCTTGAGCAGAGGCCTAGCCAGCTTAGGCAGGCAGTTTCCTCCATTGTAAACGGCAGCCTCCTGTTTGCTCTAGCTCCGTGGCTGCCAGCCACCATCTTGGGTGAGTTAATTTGCATACAGCCACTCTGATTGGCTAGTGGGCATGGTGTGGCTGTTGGGCGTGGCTTAGGCGTCCCAGAGAGATGTTTAATTTGCATATTACTCTTTTACTAGATTAGATTATTTTTTCTGATGAGGTCAGATAGTTCTTGTAGAGTTCTTTCATTTTTCTTTATGTTCAGGTCTCTTTTTCCCTCTGCATCATTTCTAGATTTCTATCTTTGATATCACTAATTCTTTCCTCCATCTAGTTGGCTCTGTTTTCTATGTTCAGTAGTTCACTCATAATCTTCTTAATTGCATGCTTCATTACCAGGATTTCCATTTGGTTCTTTTTTAAAGTTTCAATCTCTTTAGTATAGTACTCATTTTGTTCATTGATTTGTTTTCTGAGTGCATTGAATTGCCTGTCTGCATTTTCTCACATCTCATTGAGTATTTTCAGAATTGAAACCTTGTATCGCTGTTATTTATATCACATATTTCTATGTGTCCCAGACTGCTTTCCAGATATTTTTCATTTTCTTTCTGATCATCCTCGTGATCATGGTTATTCATGATAGTTGGTGTTCTTTGCCTATGTATTTATATCCATCCATATTAATGACAGCAACTTTCTCTGAAGAGGTCTTTCTACTATTTTCCAGTAGATGATGCTAAATCACAAGATTTTTTTTTTTAATATCTGGCACTATCCCAGTCTTGACCTCCATGGCTTTTGTAAGATAGTACAGCTGAGCCCCTTGGAGTTTATCTTGCCTTCATTGTAATGGTGATCCCTGACTTCCATGGAGTCATACTCCAAGCACTCCAACTGAGGATCAGTCACAGAAGGAAACAGCATTTCTACTGTAATAACTCTTGGCTTAAAGGTAATATGTTCCTCGACTCAACTCCAGGGACGGTGGAGGAAGAGATTTGGGAATCCACGCACCAGCAGGGCTCTTTGGTTCCATTTCTTTGTCTGAAACACCACCACCAGGCCTAACAGCAGAGTACTGCAAGGCAGAACCTCATGCTGTGTCAGGTGTCTGCTGGCTCAGTCACTATTCACTCTGCTAGCCCTACTGAACTGCCCCTTGCAGCTCTCTGTTCCTCTCAGTGGAATGAAGCACCTGCTACCACTGGCTTCCTCCCTTCTCCAGGCTTAGCCTTGAGCTCCCGGCTACAGGGCTGTGTCTTTGTGCTGTCTGCACTTTCCTCCTTTCTCATCTCCCCCTATATTCCCAGTTGCCCACTTTTAGATGTTTCAGTGTGTGAGTTTCTTAGGCATGCTTCTGTATTAAGCAGGGAATTCTTTGTTGAATTCTATTTGGTTAACTTGTTGACATTTCATGGGGAAAGGCCAAGGGGCTCTCTCATGCTGCCATTCCACTGACGGCACATATGAACATAGCACATTTTATTTTGTTCACTTTCCTGTTGATGGATATTTGTGTCATGTGATATATATATGCCCATTTTATTTAATTAACAGATTCTTTTGTAATTCTTATTTTGTGCCAGGCACTGTTTATCTTCTTTATAAATATTAACTCATTTAATCCCCAGAAGAATCTTCTATGAGATAAATGCTATCATTCTCATCTTACAGATGAGAAAATGGGCTACAGAGAGGTTAAATACCTTGTTAAAGGTGAAACAGCCAGTAGAAGGAACACCTCGGACATGAACTCAAGCAGTCAGAATCTTTCCTCATAAAAACTATGCTATGCTGTCTAAAAGCAATGTAGCAACAAATATTTTTGTACCATCTTCTGGTATCCTATATAATAAAAGCCTAATATGCTAAGTGTCCAGTCGACTGGTCAACCATTCAACCAAATTGTAATATGCTAATGATATACTAAGGTGACTCAACTGCTCACTATCACATGCACTGACCACCAGGGGACAGACACTCCAACTGATAGGTTAGCTTGCTACTGGGGTTTGGCCAATCAGTACTGAGAAAGATGGGCTGGACACACCCTGGAGCCCTCCTGCGGTCCCTCCCCAACTGGCCAACCTCCTGCATCTCTCCCCGACCCCTATCGTGCACCAGTAGAGTCCCTCATCCTGGTTTGTGCCTTCTCACAATCTGGGACCCCTCAGGGGATGTCGGAGAGCCAGTTTTGGCTCGATTCCATAGGTGTAGCACCGCTCAGCCAGAAGCCAGGCTCATGGCTGGTGAGTGCAGCGGTGGTGGCAGGAGCATCTCCTGCCTTCACTGCAGTGCTAAGGATGTCCAACTGCTGCTGTCAGTTGGACATCCCCTGAGGGCTCCCAGACTGAAAGAGGGTGCAGGCCGGACTTAGGGACCCCTGAGTGCATGAATTCTGTGCACTGAGCCTCTAGTATATATGTGTAATAGGTTTTGTAATAGTTATCCCTATCAGTAGAATTGCTTCACTGTAGATGTGTACATCTTTAACTTTACTTGATACTGACAAATCATTATTTAAACTGATATTTAAAAAAAAACAATTTTTAGGATATTTGCACATATCATTCCTACTCTGTGGCTTTTCTTTTCACTTTCTTTGTTGTCCAGATGTTTATAACTTTATAGTATTTCATTTTCTCAAAAAAATATTCCCTAAAAAGTACCCTTTCATTTATTTACTTATTTTTTCCTTTTGACATTTTATTTTACTATTTTCCTTTTTAAAATCTTTATTGTTGACTAGGGGTCCAGTGCACAAAAATTTGTGCCCCCCCAGGGGGGGGGTCCCTCAGCCCGGCTTGTGCCCTCTCGCAGGGCGGGAGGAGGCCTGGGACCCCTCTGGGGATGTCCACCTGCTGGTGTGCCTGGCCAGCCTGGGTGAGGGGCCGATGTCTGTTTGCAGGCTGGCCAAGCTCCCCAGTGGGGACCCTCACCCCATGGGGGTGTGGCAAGCCTGGGTGAGGGGCTGAGGGCAGTTTTCAGGCTGGCCACAGCCCCTTCAGGGTTCGGGTTTCTACTGAAGTGTCTGGGCAGCTTGGGTGAGGGGTTGAGGGCTGTTTTCAGGCTGCCCACAGCTCTCATTGACCCTTGGGGCCATCCACCTGGGAAGCGATCCGGTGGCTGAGGCACATATGGGGAGGCTTACTCCCTGTGTGTGCACCGGCCACCTGATGGCTTCCCAGGACCGAGCCTCGGGGCCGGCTGGCTGGTCCTGTCCCCAGCTTCCTCCTGGGAAGCCATTGGGTGGCTGGGGCACACATGGGGAGCCCCGGAGGCCCGTGTTGTGCCCTGCAATGATCGATTCCAGGCCGCAGCCTCCTCCTGCCCTGCTCCTCCCACTCATGGCTTCGGCCATTGGCCTTCTTGCTCTTCCCATCCTGCGCTACAGCTGGACCCGGTGTGCGGCTTCTCTGGGGCTACGGCCTCTGCCATATTGGCTGGGCTAGTTTGCATACAGTTGCTCTGATTGGCTGGTGGGCGTGGCTTAGGCGTCCTGCAGAGATGGTTACGCTTTTATTAGTTTAGATAGTATTACATGTCTCCTTTTCCCCCATTAACCCTTTGTAGCCTTCACCCACTACACTATTTTCTGTGTCCATGGGTTCTTCACTACACTATTTTCTGTGTCCATGGGTTATGCATATATGCATACAAGTTCTTTGGTTGATGTCTTCCCACTCATCCTCCCACCCCTGCCTTTCCTCTGAGATTCAACAGTCTGTTCTATGCTTCTATGTCTTTGTATCTCTTTTGTTCATCAGTTTATTTTGTTCATTAGATTCCACATATGAGTGAGATCATGTGGTACTTGTCTTTCTCTCACTGGCTTATTATGGTTAGCATAACACTCTATAGGTCCCTCCATGCTGTCACAAAGGGTAAGAGATCCTTCTTTTTTATTGCTGCATAGCATTCCATGGTGTAAATGAGTGTTTTTATTATAGTCGATTTCTAATTTCATTCCATTGTGATCTGAGAAGATACTTCATATGATTTTAATCTTCTTGAACATATAGAGACTTATTTTGTGTTCTAACATGTCTATCTTTGAGAATGACCCATGTGAACTTGAGAAGAATGTATATTCTGCAATTTTGAGGTGAAATATTCTATAAATGTCAATTAAATCTATCTGATCCAGTGGGTCATTTAGCGTCACTGTTTCCTTGTTGATTTTTTTCATCTGGAAGGTCTATGTAATGAAATAATTGGGGTGTTGAAGTCCCATCTAACTGTACTGCTGTCTATCTCCCCCTTACAGTCTTCCAGAAGTTTTTTCTTTATATATTTAGATGCTCCTATATTTGGTGCATATATGTCTACCAGGGTTATATCCTCTTGTTGGATAGATCCCTTTAGTATTTTGTAGTGACCTTTATTGTCTCATATGTTGGCCTTTATTTTGAAGTCTATTTTGTCAGATATGAATATTGCTATGCCAGCTTTTTGTTTGTTTCCATTTGCATGGAATTTTTTCCCCCGTCCACTCACTCTCATCCTGTGTGAGTCTTTTGTTCTGAGGTGGGTCTCTTTAGATAGTATATATTTGGGTCATGTTTTCATATTCATTCATCCACTCCATGTTTTTGATTAGAGCATTTAATCTATTTACATTTAAGATTATTATTGATAGGTATTTATTTATTGCCATTTTAATTATTTGTGCCTATATTTCTCTCCATTTCTTCTTATTACAGCAGTTCCTTTAGCATTTCTTGCAGTGCTGATTTGATGGTAATAAACTTTTTTAACTTTCTTTTTGTCTGGCAAGCTTTTTATTTCACCATCTATTTTGAATGATGGCTTTCTTGGATATAGTAATCTTGGTTTCAAATCCTTGCTTCTCATTACCTTGAATACTTCATGCCATTCTCTTCTGGCCTATTGAGTTCCTGATGAGAAATCAGCTGACAGCCTTATAGGAGCTTCTTTCTTGGTAACAGGTTGCTTTTCTCTTGTTTCCTTTAAGATTCTCTTTTTGTCTTTAATTTTTGGCATTTTAATTATGATATGTCTGAGCATGGGCCTGTTTGGGTTCTTTTTGCTTGAGACTCTGCCTCCTGAACTTGTGTGACTTTTTCCTTTAACATGTCAGGGAAGTTTTCTGGCATTATTTTTTTAAAACACGTTCTCTATCACTTGCTCATTTTCTTACCCTTCTGGCGTCTATTATGAGAATATTGTTACATTTCATGTTATCTATCCCACAGCTCCCTTAAGCTGTCCTCTTGTTTTTTAATTGTTTTTTGTTTTTGTTGTTGTTGTTCTCTGATTGAATGATTTTTTTCTACCCTGTCTTCTAATTCACTGATCTGATAGTCAATTTTCCCTAATCTGCTGTGTATTCCTTCCATGTGTTCTTTATTAGTGCTATCTAATTCTTCATAGTTACTATATCTTTTCTCATGCTGTTGGGCATCCTTATCATCATTATTCTGAACTCTATGTTTGATAAATTTTTTGATCTGTATTTCATTTCACTCTTCTGGAGAATTCTTTTATTCTTTCATTTGGAGCTTGTTTTTTTGTCTCCCCATTTTGGCTGCTGTTTGGGTTTTTGTCTATGTATTAGGTAAATCTACTATGACTCCCAGTCTCTAGTATAGGATAACATCAGATGCTGTTTATGATTGGCCCTGAGTACCCTGTTTGAAGGTATCAGCAATCCACATCTTGTAGCTCCTTCTGCTGGGCCTGAGTGCTTTTGGAAAGAACCAAGATGTTCACCAAGGTCTTCTTTACATAGCCTCAGCCAGAGACCCATCTGTACCTGCAGTCTAATTCTTATTCAGTCTTGAATAGTGTCTGGCTATGGACCATAGGCTAGGAGTGGTTTTTCCAACAAGATGGAGTAGTAGCTTCTCCCTGCAGGCTGAATGTTATCCTCAGTCTTTTAAGGGGCCTTTGAAATGCCACAGAGTGGGGCAAGGGTTTTTCCAATAGGGTTGGGCAATAGTGTTCCCCCCAAGCCACCTGGATGGTAAAGGTCCATTGGAGAAAGATTTTTTTCTAACGCATGAGGTAATGACTCAGCACAGGAAACCGGGGTGTCTGCCTTTCAAGTTCTAACCCTAGCAGCCCCAACCCTGGCTTCTGCTCACACTGCTCCAGTCCACTCTGCCCTTTCTTTGCCCTTCCTTTGCCCTCCTTCTGCCAAAGCCCAAGGTGAGTGGCTACACATGAAATTTTGTGCATTGGCCTTTTAAGAGACTGCCTGCATTTCAAGCCATCTCTCCCTGGCACACAGCACCCCTGCTGCTTTTCACAGCCAGATGTTCTGTGGGCAACTTTCTCAGTTCTGATGCTCTGGGCTTGGAGCCCAGCTTGGGGTTTAGACCCAAGAATTCTTAGTGGGAACCCCCACAGCTGAGATATCCCTCTAGAACTTCAGCTGCTGCCTGTGAGAGACCAGCCAGCCTTTTGCAGCTCCGCACTTCCTACCAGCCTCTATGTGATCTCCACTTTCCATCTTTGGTAACAGTGGTTCTCTCCAGGTAGTATTCAGTTAATTATTCAGGATGGTTTTTCTGTATTTTAGTTGTAATTCTAGTTTCAGCCTAGGACCATGTCACTCTAACTTTCACTTACTCTGCCACCATTGTGGAATGTTTTTTTTCTATTTTTTTAATGATTTTTATTTTTGTATCTTTTTAAAGAAGTATTTCCATTGAGCCCCAAAATATATCTGCCTATATTTTTTCTGGAAGTTTCCTCTTTTATACTTATGCCTTTCATCTACCTGGATTTGATTCTAAATATGGTGTAAAACAGGGATATAATTATCTAATCTAATAAAAGAGTAATATGCAGATTGGTGTCATTCCCCTATACCTAAGCCATGCCCACTAGCCAATAACCACACTCACCAGCCAATCAGAACGACTATATGCAAATTAACACAGCCAAGATGGCGGCCGGCAGCCATGGAGCTGGAATAAGCAGGAGGCTTGCCCCGGCGATGGAGGAAGCTAAGGTTCCTGTCTGCCTAGGCTGGCTGTGGCCTCCGTTCAAGGCAACAAAGTTTCAATTATAGAAGATAAATAAACTCCAGAGACCTACTTCCAGCCTTGGGCTCAAGGAAGCACTGGGAGCCTGGGTTGTCAGGGGCAACCCAACCTGGGCTCTGGTTAAAGCAACAAAGTTTCAACTTTAGAAGTTAAATAAATCCCAGATACCAGCTTCCAGCCAGCCTCGCTGCAAACAGCCATCAGCCACTCACCCAGGCTGGCCAGGCACCCCAGGGGGGGACACCCACCTTGAAGGGACTGTGGCCAGGTGCCTGAGCAGGACCCTCCTCCCTAAAAGGGCTGTGGGCAGTCTGCAAACAGCCATCAGCCATTCACCCAGGCTGGTCAGGTACCCCAGCAGGACCCCCCTCCCTGAAGGGGATATGGCCAGTCTGAAAACGGCCCTCAGCCCCTCACCAAGGCACCCCAGGGGGGGACATCCACCTTGAAGGGGCTGTTGCCAGCCTGCAAACAGCCATCAGCCCCTCACCCAGGCTGGCCAGGCACCCCAGTGGAATCCCCACCCTGATCTTGGACACCCTTCAGGGCAAACCAGCCAGCCCCCACCCATGCATCAGGCCTCTATCCTATATAATAAAAGGATAATATGCAAATTGACCCTAACAGCAGAACCCCTGGGAATGACTGGTCACTATGACACACTGACCACCAGGGGGCAGATGCTCAATTCAGGAGCTGCCCCCTGGTGGTCAGTGCACACCCACAGGGGGAGCTCTGCTCAGCCACAAGCCAGGCTGACAGCTACCAGCACAGCAGTGGTGGCGAGAGCCTCTCCCGCCTCCTCAGCAGAGCTAAGGATGTCCAACTGCAGCTTAGGCCTGCTCCCCGCTGGCAAGTGGACATCCCCCAAAAGCCCCCAAGCTGCCAGAGGGATGTCTGACTGCCAGCTTAGGCCCTATCTCCCGGGGAGCGGGCCTAAGCCAGCAGGTGGACATCTCCTGAGGGGTCCCAGATTGCTAGAGGGCACAGGCTGGGCTGAGGGACCCACCCGAGTACACAAATTTTTGTGTACCGGGCCTCTAGTTTTCTCTATATTTCCTCAAAACCAGTTTTTCAGTAGTTCATTATTTCTCCACTGGTCTGCAATTCCACTACTATCATGATCATGTCCATATACTTATGCATCTTTTATCAGTATGCTATTGCTGATGTAACAAATTTCCACAAACTTAGTAGCTTAAAACAAAATGAATTTGTTATAGTTCTAGGGTCAGAAGATTAAATTGGGTAGGTAGGGCTGCATTCCTCTTGGGGCTTTAGGGGAGAATCTGGTTCTTGACTTTTCTGGCTCTTAAAGGCTCCTTGCATTTCTTGCCTTGTTACCCCCCTCAGCAATGGTATCAGTTTAATCTCTGCTTCCATCTTTAGAGTTTCTCTGACTTTAAGCACCCTGCTTCCTTTTTTAGTACCTTTCTAATGACATTGCTTCCACTGGGATAATCAGGTTAATTTGCCTTTCTCAGGAAAGTTAATTTTCTACATTGCTTCTGCTGGGATAATCAGGTTAATTTCCTTTTCTCAAGACACTTAATTTGGTTTCTCTTGCTTTGTAAAGGAATATACCCACAGGTTTCAGAGATTAGAATGTGAACATCATTGGTGATGGCATTATTCAGCTTCCCATAACCTTCTTTCCATTATTCTTATGTTTTTAACTCATCCCTTTTAAAGATATTCATAGACTCTGTCTGTTAGTTCTATGATCTGAATACAGTTGTTGAGAGTCTAATCCTCCTGTTTGCCTGTTTGTCATGTCTGTTAATTCTCACTCAGAATAAGATATGTTTCTTCATCTGTTGTATAATTTTAGATTATAAACTCATCATAAGGGGACTCAATTTGTGGCAATCTCACTTGGCCTGGGTTGAGATAATACTGCTTCCACCAAGACTCCGGGGGTACTACTGACCCAGAGCCACTTTTCATGCTATTTTATTTGTCAAGGTTTCTTGGGTAATGTAATAATGTAATTTCACACCCTCAACCTGTGTGAGGGCAGACTACTGGTTATAAATATAGAGGTATAATCTTCTTTCACCCATGGCTTTAGAGGAAAGATTTTTTATTTGTTTGTTTTCTCCCTCTTGTAGTAAGTAATTTTTCCCTAGATTACTCTTTTACTGAGGTGTAGTCCTTTAAGGATCCAGACATTATGAGAGAATATCTACTTTCCTATTACCTGCCTTGTTTGGAACCCAAGACCTCTCCTTTCCCTTAATGGGCATTAAAACATAAACCCTTACATTCGTGAGATAGGCTAACTCCTTAGAGCTTCTCCAGCATTAACTCATGTTCTTACTGCTCTAATTTCAGTTCTCCCTTCAGTTTTTGCTTACTTTTATGGTAAGCAGAATCTCCAGGAGTCCCCTAGTGTCTTCACTGCTTGTTTCTTCCTTAAGAGTTCTCTGTCATCACTTCTGTTGCAGGGGGATCTCATACATCACCTCTTGAGACTATTTGTAGCCTGTGTTTTTTAGGTAGTTGGTAGCTGGTTTGGGGCATGGGGAGCAGGGTAATAGTTGAGCTTTCTTAGGGATACTTTTGGTTTGGTCACAATTCTAGGTTTCCACAATGTATTATTAGCAGTAGGACTTCTGTTGTGTCAAAATATCACTAATCATATTTCTGAGATATTCTTAATACCATGATAGAGAAAATAATAAATTATCAATGTCCTTTTTCTATAAGACCAATTATTAAATGTAAGATACTTAAAAAATAATGTTACTTTAATTTTCAACTCAATAATCCTAATTCTCATTTTCCTATTCTCTTCCTAGGATGTGTGCTGTATTTGGTGGAATATATTGTCTTCGCCATTCAGTGCAGTGCCTTGTTGTGGACAAAGAATCCAGAAAGTAAGGATGATATAAGTTACCTTCCTGTATTTATACCCCAAGCACAGGTGAAAAATGCTAAAGTCAATTTTTAAAAAATGAATCTTCAAAGATCCTCCTTGGTGTTAATAACATATCAACCTTGATTAAAAGTAATTTGTGTTTAGATCCTCCAGAACAAGGAAAGTGAGATCAGAGTATAGAAACTAAATTAATTTCCCCGCAATATGACTATAGCTCCTGATCATCGAAGCTTGGAAGACAAATCATTTCAGCTGCCGGGGGTGGGTGATGAGTGATGTTAGTTTTCCTTGTGGCCTTACCTCCTCTAATTGATTTTCATCAGATGACAACAAAGCCCTCTGTTATTGCATTTTTAAAAATGGAAGTCACCTAAAGATTCATCAGATTAATCTCTGCTGATAATGCATGTCACTCCAAAAGAAAAAAAAAACTTTAATGAGTTTTTAGGTAGATTGTTGTCATAAACTATGCTGCCCTGTTATCTGAGGATAAAATCTTTTACAACCACATCAGACCTGCAGGCTGGTTTAGGATTGAAATAAGAATATACCTGCTTTTTTTTTTTTTTTTAATAAAGTGGAGGATCATTTATCTGTGCATTTTTATATTTAAATAACATTTCCTCTGGGATTTATTATTTAGATACTAAGATATGCTCTTGTCTGAATTACACTAAGTAAATAGTCTTCGATTATTATGTTTTATCTTAAAACTTACGAGTCAATTGGATCAAATTTTAGGATCTGTTTAAATTTTCCTTTTTGTTATGTGTTCTTAAAAATCTATTGACATGTATCTTTTATATAACTGTTTTTATGGGTATATAAAGAAATTGTTCTTCATTCTCATTTTAGATGCCTTTTATTTTTTTCTCTTGCCTGATTGCTCTGGCTAGGACATCCAGTGCTATGTTGAATAAGAGAGGTGAGAGTGGACATCCCGGTCTTGCTCCTGATTTTAGAGGAAAAGCTTTCAGTTTTTCACCATTTAGTATGGTATTAGCTGAGGATTTGTCATATATGGCCTTTATTATGTTGAGGTACTTTTTTTCTGTACCCATTTTATTGAGTGTTTTAATCATAAATGGGTGTTGTATCTTATCGAATTATTTTTCTGCATCTACTGATATGGTTGTATGCTTTTTATCCATTGTTTTGTTAATGTGGTTTATTACATTGATCGATTTGCTTATACAATCCTTGTGCCTCTGCAGTGAACCCTACTGGATCATGATATATTATTTTTTTTAAAGTGTTGTTGTATTCAATTTGATAATATTTTGTTTAGGGTTTTTGCATCTGTATTCATCAGTAATATTGGTCTGAGTTTGTGTGTGTGTGTGTGTGTGTGTGTGTGTGTGTGTGTGTGTGTGTGTTAGCCTTGCTGGGTTTTGGTATCAGGATTATATTGGTCTCATAAAATGTTTAGGAAGTACTGCCTCTTCTTCAATATTTTGGAAGAATTTGAATAAAGAATAGGTATCAAATATTTGACTGTCAGAATTCACTAGTGAAGCCATCTGGTCCTTAACTTTTATTTGTTGGGAGGTTTTTGATGATGGTTTCAATTTCCTCACTATTGATCAGTCTATTTAGGTTTTCCAGATCTTCATGATTCAGTCTAGGAGAGTTATATATTCCTAGTAACTCATACATTTCTTCTATGTTATTGAATTTTGTTGCCTATAGTTCTTCATAGTATTCTTGAATGATCCTTTGTATTTCGGTGATGTCTACAGTAACTTCTCTTTAATTTCTGGTTTTGTTTATTAGGTGTATTTTCTCACTTTTCCTTAGTCCAGCTATGCTTTGTAAATTTTATTAATCTTTTCAAAGAATATATTTATTGCCATTTTTGTTCTTTTTAAAGAAGACCCTTTAACATTGGTGGTAATGAACTCCTTTACCTTTTTCTGTCTGCTAAGTTCTTTAAATATCATTCACTTCTAAATGATAGCTTTGCTGGAGAATCTTGACTATAGGTCCTTGCTGTTCCTCACTTTGAATATTTCTTGTCAATCCCTTTTGGCCTTAGAAGTTTCTTTTTAGAAATCAACTGACATTCTTATGGGCCCTCTCTTGTAGGTAACTAACTGTTTTCCTCTTGCTGCTTTTAAGACTGTCTCTTTGTCTTTAACCTTCGGCATTTTAATTATGAGGTGTCTTGGTGTGGGCATCTTTGGGCTCCTCTTGTTTGGGACTCTCTGTGCTTCCTGTACTTGTATGTCTTTTTCCTTCACCACGTTAAGGAAGTTTTCTGTCATTATTTTTTCAAATAAGTTTTAAATTTTTTGCTCTTTCTTTTCTCCTTCCAGCAGCCCCATTATACAAATGTTTTGGTATGCTTGTAGTTGTTCCAGAGACTCCTTATACTATTTTCATTTTCTTGGAATCTTTTCTCTCTCTTTTTTTTTTTTGCAGTTCTGGTTAGGTGTTTTTGTTTTTGTTTTCTTCCTTATATCCCAAATAGCCGATTTGATTCTTGGCTTCATCTACTCTCCTTGTCATTTATTCTTCATTTCATCTAGTGTATCCTTCATTTCTGACTAGTCCTTTTTTTAATGCTGTTGAAGTTCTAGGTTCATTGAACATCCTTATAACCAGTGTTTTGAACTAACTCTGCCTTTAATAGATTGCTTGTCTCCATTATTTTCAGTGCTTTTTCTGGAGTTTGTTCTTTTCTTTCATTTATGATGTGATTCTTTGTCTCCACATTTTGATAGACTCCTGTGTTTATTTCTATGTATTAGGTAGAACTGCTACATCTCCCAGGCTTGGTATAATGGGCTAAGGTAGTCGGTGTTCTGTAGGGTCCAGTGGCTGGCATAGCTTCCCTGATCACCTAAGCTGGGTACTCAAAGTGCACCCCCCCCCCGCCCCTTGTGTGGGCTTACACTCTCCTCTTGATTGCTGTTGGCACATCAATGGAAAGGATTTACCTCAAGCTGCAAAGGACTGACTGTGACCACCAAACTCCTACCATTGCAGGGACTCACCCCACAGAGCAGAACTGCTTTAGCAGGGTTCTGGTACCTGCTGAGTCCGCCCCTTGAGTATATCACTTGTGGAGGTAGTTGGATGGTGCTTCGATGTGGTCTGAAGCTGTCCAGTAGGTGTACTGTCTCTGGGGACTCCTAGAAGGTGCATACCAAGGTCAGCCACTGCCTGTGTTGTGCCCAGGGCTCCCCAGCATGACTCACAAAGTGACTGCTACTTGTCCCGGGCTTGAAAGTGCCCAGGAGTGGCCACTTAGCAAGGTGCATGGCTTGTGCTGAAGCCAAATGCTGCTTGTTTGAGAGATTTTATGAAAATATGGAACATGAGCCATGACAGGCCATTCCTATGGAAAAACCACTGGAGACACCTTGGGTGGGCCTAAATGTTGGCTGGAGCAGGCCTCAGGGATTACCAGGGCAGGGCAAAAAGTGTGAGCCAAGTTGATGGAATCTCAGATATGGCTCCTGCCTGTGGGCTCTGTGGTGGAAGGGTTCATCAAAGGAACAGTGGCCTCTGCCAGTATTTTTTTCTGGGTGAAAGCTGCCCCTCTCCAGCCCTCACCTTGATGCCAGACAATTCGTTTTCTCCTCATATGTCTCTTATGCCTTTTAAGCTGCTGCCCCAGTGCTGCAGCTCTGAGGGAATGAGTCCAGAGTAAGTCTGTGTGCAGGCCACTTAATAGGTACTGCCTAGGACTCCAGCAGTCTCCATCTCACTCTGCCTAAATTACTACTGCTTTTTGTTGTTGTTGTTGTTGTTTTAATAATTTTTTTAATTTTTTAAAAAATATATTCTTATAGCTTTCAGAGAGGAAGGAAGAGAGAGAAACATCAATGATGAGTGAGAATCATTGATTGGCTGCCTCCTACACACCCCCTACTTGGGATCAAGCCCGCAATCCTGGCATGTGCCCTTGACTAGAATCAAACCTGGGACCCTTCAGGCATCAGGCTGATGCTCTTTTCACTGAGCCAGACCGGCTGGGGCTTTATACTCAGAAGTTATGGGCACTTCTCTTTTTGGCACTGGGCTGTGGGGCCTGATGTGGGGCTAGGACCCCTGCTCCTCAGGGAAACCTCTGCAGCCCAGATATCCCTCCTGATTTTTATTTGTCACTTGTGGGTATGGGACCAGCCTGTTACCCATCTCTGCCCCTTCTACCAGTCTTGATGTGCTACCTCCTTTAATCCCCTAGTTTTAGTACTTCCATTCAGCCAAATTTCAGCTGGTACTTAATGGTGGTTGTTTTGTCGGTTAGTTGTAATTTTGATGTGGTTGTGGAAGGAGGCCCTCTTGTTTTTTTGAGATAGGATTGTAATGATATAAATCTCCCTCTTATTACTGCTTTTACTGCGTCCCAAAAGTTTCGATATGTCACGTTCTCATTCTTATTGGTCTCCGTATATCTTTTGATTTCATTTTTTCTATTTTGACCCTATTTCTATTTCTATTCTTTAAGGTCAGCTAGAAGGCAACAAGATAACTGGAAAAAGAACATGTAGTTGTGAAGTATGCAATTATCAAAAAATATTAAATTTAGTCATTTTTTAGTAGTATCTTGTCTACCATATATTTATGGGTTTTGTTTTTTACTTTTGCAGTTGATTTCTAATTTCAAAAAATTTTGGTCAGAGAATACACTTGGTATTATTTCAATTTTCATAAATTTGTTGAGGCTTGTTTTGTGACCTAACATATGGCCTATGCTTAAGAATGTTCCATGTGCACTGACGAAAAGTGTATAATCTGGTGTTCTGGGATGAAAGGTTCTATAAATGTCAATTATGTCCATTTGGTCTAATGTGTCATTTAAGGCCAATATTTTATGAATCTTTACATAGAAAACCCTAAAGACTGCACTAAAAAACTATTAGAAACAATGAGCAAATATAGTAAAGTTTCAGGGTACAAAAAATATACAAAAATTCAATGTATTCCTATATACTGATGATGAAATTTCAGAAAAAGAAATAAACAACAATTACTTTTGCAATCCCGACAAAGTATCTGATGGATTTGTATACTGAAAACTACAAAGGATTATTAAAAGAGACTGAAAAAGTCACAATGAAATGGAAACATAGTCCATGTTCATGGATTGGAAGAATCAACATAGTTAAACTGTCCATATTACCCAAAGCAATATATATACTTAACGTAATCCACATCAAAATTCCAATGTCATTTTTTAATGACATAATACAAAATATCATTTGATTTGTATGGAACCACACAAGACCCAAAACAGCCAAAGTATCATGAGAAAGCAGAAGGAAGGCAGAGGTATCACACTCTTGACTTCAAATTATACAACTAAGTGACAATAATCTAAACAGCATGGTGTTAGCAGAAAAACAGACACACAGACCAATGGAACAAAATTGAGAGCCCCAAAATAAACCTACTTATATATGGGCAAGTAATGTTCTACAAAGGTGCCCAAACCATCTAAACTAATAAAAGCGAAATAGTAAAATTAACCATTTCTCCGGGACGGGGTAAGCCACGCCCACCAGCCAATCAGAGCGGCTGTATGCAAATGCCCAGCCAAGATGGCAGCAGCGGACACCCGGAGGCTTGCCTCCCGGTGCCTGCTGCCGCCATCTGTTGCCTTCCTGCAGGCCACACGGGTGGGGGGGCCGGAGGAGCGACCGCCCGCAGCCCCACACCTCCAGGCAGAAAGCAGTCTGGAAGTAGGTCTGTGATCGTGGGGGCTTGGGCACACACGCCTCCGTGAGTGCCGGAGCCTCCGCAATCGGTTTCAGGTGGCAGGGCAGCCAGGGCCTGGGGAAGCAAGCCAGCCCAGGCCCCCAGGCTGTCCTGCAGCCTGGAAGTAGATCCGTGA
>PVJC01014953.1:16353-35822 GCA_004026665.1 Murina feae
AGGGCAGCCCAGGCTCCCAGGCTGTCCTACAGCCTGGAAGTAGGTCCGTGGTGGCGGGGGCTCGGGCATAGAGGCGTGTGTGCCCGTTCTCCCGCGATGGATTTCAGGCGGCAGGGCAGCCCAGGCCCCCAGGCTGTCCTGCAGCCTGGAAGTAGGTCCGTGATCGCGTGGGCACCGGCACACACGCTTCCGTGAGTGCCGGAGCCTCCGCAATCGGTTTCAGGTGGCAGGGCAGCCGGGGCCTGGGGAAGCAAGCCAGCCCAGGCCCCCAGGCTGTCCTGCAGCCTGGAAGTAGATCCGTGATCATGGGGGCTCGGGCACAGAGGGCTCCGTGAGTGCCCGTGCCCCCAGGATCATTTCAGGTGGCAGGGCAGCCCAGGCCCCCAGGCTGCCCTGGAGCTGGAAGTAGATCCGTGATCGCAGGGACTCGGGCACAGAGGCGTGTGTGCCGGTGCTCCCACGATCGATTTCAGGTGGCAGGGCAGGGGGGCCTGGCGGAGCAAGCCAGCCCAGGCCCCAAGGCTGCCTTGCAGGCTGGAAGTAGATCTGTGATGGGGTGCCCGTGTCCCCCCCCCCCCATGGATTCCAGGCAGCTGGGCAGCCTGGGGGTGGGGGGGAAGCGGAGGATTCCAGCCAGCTCCGCCCCTGAGTCTGAGGCCTGGAAATCGGTGCGGGGCACACAGCACACAGGGAGGTGTGCCCTCCGTGTGTGCTGTGTGCCCCAATGGATTCCAGGGTCCCAAACTGTGAGAGAGCACAGGCAGGGATTAAGTACCCCCCACCCCCTGCAGAGTGCACAAATTTTTGTGCACCGGGCCCCTAGTATAATGGAGAAAAGAAAGTCTTGTCAATAAATAGTGCTGAGAAAATTGGAAAGTCATGTGCAAAAGAATAAAACTAGACTGTTGTTTGTTCCCATATACAAAAATTAACTCAAAATGGATGAAAGACCTAGATATAAGATCTGAAACATAAATTACATAGAAGAAAACATAGGTATTTAACTTATGGACCTTGATCTTAGAGAATATTTTATCAATGTGACCTAAAGGCAAGGGAAATAAAGGCAAAAGTAAGTGAATGGACTATATCAATCTAAAAATCTTCTGCACAGCAAAAGAAACAGACAAAACAAAAAAACAGCTGATTAAATGGGAGAAGATATTTGCAAACAATTGTTTTGTCAAGGGGTTAATATCCAAAATATAAAAAAACCCCCATAAAACTCAGCACCAAAAAAACGAGCCAATTAAAAATGGGCAGAGGACCTGAACAGAAACCTCTCCCAAGAAGGCATACAAATGACCAACAGATGCATGAAAAGATGTTCAACTTCACTAGCTGTTAGAAAAATGTACATCAAAACTATGAGATACCGCTTCACATGTGTTAGAATAGCTATTACTTGTTATAAGTAATAACAAGTGTTGGAGAGGTTGTATAGGAAAAGAAACCCTCATTCATTGTTGGTGAGGATATAAACTAGTACAGCCACTATGGAAAACAGTCTGGTAGCTCCTCAAAAAATTAATAATAGATTTACCATATGACCCAGCAACCCCCCTTCTGCATATCTACTTGAAAATTATGAAAACATTTTTTTTGCAAAGACATATGCATCCCTATGTTCATTGCAGCATTATTCATGGTAGCCACAATATGGAAACAACCAAAATTCTTCCTTCAATAGTGTGCTTCATTAGATGATGAGATAAAGAAGATGTGGTACATGTATACGATGGAATATTACTCAGTCATAAGAAAAGATGAAATTCTGTCATTTGTGACAATGTGGATGGACCTTGAGAATATAATGCTTAGTGAAATAGGCCTGTCAGCAAAACTTAAGAACCACATGATTTCACTGATATGTAGGATACAAAACTGAAAGTAACAAATAAACAAACATGACAAACAAATAAAAACTCATGGACACAGACAACAGCATGGTGGCTACTAGAGGGAAAGGGGGTAAAGGGATAATAAAGGGTAAATTATGTCAAATATATGGTGACAGAAGATGATTTGACTTTAGGTCGTGGCCACACAATGCAATATAAAGTCATTTATGATAGAATTGTACACTTGAAACCTATATCATTTCATTAACCAATGTTACCCCAATACATTTTATAAACAGAAAGAAAAAAAGTAATTGTTCATCCAGAAAATACCTTAATATCTTGAACAAACATGTTAAGTTTAAAACTGTTTTTTTTTTCATGTTACAATAATTGTCTGTAGTCTAAGCAGCATAAAATGTTTATCTTCATATAGACTAGAGTGCACTAACTAGTATTTTTAAGACATGGTGGAGAAAAAGTCAACTCTAGAACATGTAATTTTTAGATAGTGAATTTGCTTTAGGAAAATAAGTGTATCATAAAATAGACACATGATCTAAAGGGTTTTAATATATTTTTAGCACTTTAACAGAAAGGTACTACATAAATTAAACATGAAAAAATCTGTCCCTGAAAGCCTAGGATATTCATATATTGGCTCACGAAGAGCTCTGTGGAGATTCATGAAGGAATAGTTGTCTTTATAGCTTTTAAAGGTCATTTTTCCTTATGTTTTGATTTTGAAGTATGAGTGTGTGCCCTGTGATGGAAAGCCAGATAATGAATTGCTTGTTTAGTGTTTATTTACATAGATCCTTGTACCTTTTTTGGGGCACCATTCCAGTCCCATGTGTTACTCGTAGTGACATGAATTTGCATGAATCTTGTTTGTCTTTAAAAAAATGGATACGTTAGTACAGTAATAGCATTTGTTGAACAAAGGCTACATTTACCTCAATTTTTACTTCATTTTTATTATAAGCTGTGAACATTATAACTACTTTGTGCTCTGCTACAGTTTTCAGTTGCAACAGATGGATGAGAGCTGAGGGTTTAAAAACCAAAGTTGGGTAGGTTTCAAATTTTAATGTGCTGTAGGATCACCAGATAAACTTGTAAAAAACACCATGTGGATTTTTGAACCTCACCCTTGGGGAGTGAAATTGGATAATGTGCTTAGAGTACAGCCAGGGCATTTGCAGTTTTAAGGTACAGGCCAAGTTAATCTAATGTAGTTTCTCTTTAGATGACACTGAGAAACACTGATCTATGGAGTTCGGGATCAAGCCTATGGTACTGTGTTTCATGATGGACTGGGGCTCTGGGTCTTAATTCGTCCTAAGCCCACATCAAGGTGAACCTTCCAGATCTACTGGCATTAAGTATGAATTTTAAACAGCAGACAGACTGCTAGTGATTTAACATTTCTTTTATAACTTCATAGAAAGACCTCGAACATAACAACTGTCTAACAGATCTTAAGGCCTGTATGGTCAAGTAGCCCTTGAATGAGAGAAGACCTGAAACTTCATTACTGCCATGAATGACAGTGGACAAGTCACTCTGGGCCTGTATTTTATCTGTAAGATGGGTTAGGTGGATTCCCCAAGTCTCCTCCCAGATATGACATGCTTTCATTGAGTTAACTGAAAGTACCTAGAAAGTACTTAGTTTTTTATCAACATTTAGAAATAAACTATCTTAAAGTGTCCTATATGCCCAAATATAGGCCTTACTTACATATTGGGTAATATTGAGTCCCAGTGAGAAATTTTTAAAAAATTAACAACTTGTATGTGTCTACTTTTATCAGTATAAATGAAATAACAAAATATCCACTTATGCTATTTAGTAAATCATGTTATTAGAACTCCAGTTTTCTAATGAATATATTTTTCTTATTCATATTGATTGTTTAAGATACAGACATTTTGGATTCTAGATATGATTTTCTTATTGGAAAATTTATTCCAAGCCATGACATTTATTTCTTTAATAGGTCAGTTTTAAAAATTTTACCTGCATTCATAATGTTCATGATATCTACAATATTCTCATCATACTGAATTGTTTAAGTGATCTTCGTAAGTTTTATTTGAGAGACAACAAATACGTGAAAATCGTAAATTCATACCATCACTAAAAATTACCAAATTATCTAAAGCTAGCATTGATTGAGGTTAACTCAGGCTAATGTATCTTTCCTAAATACTACTTTGTTATTACTAATCAAATATTTGAGAGAGCTACCGATAATAAGAGGTATTTTGTAAGGACTTAATGTAACATGAGGGATAATTTCTTGAGGGGAAAACCTTGAAAACATATTTGGGCATATGTAGCATATATTTCTTTTTAAGAAATCAGGTTGCTTCAAACCATTGCTTATTCTAGGTGTAATTAGATTATTCGTCAAGGAATCTGCGAAGATTTACATTTATCTCCTTATGGCCTTAGAATGTTACTCCCTATTTTTCTATGTGGAGCACTTAACATCTCTCCTCTTTGGTGTAGGTAAGAGCTACTTATGCTTCAGGTCTGAGATCTAAGTTTATTTCCTGCTCCCATAGATTAGATCAGTACCCTGAGTCAGGTCCCCTAGTATGATTGTTTTTAGGTTTCCCATAAGAAAAGGTAGGATCTCACAACTGTATCTCCAGAAACAGAGCAGGTTCCTATCACCCGCTATACTCACTAATATGTATGAAATGAATGAGTGAATGAATGGTAAAAACTGGTACTGTTTTCATGCTTTTCTTTTACCCTCTATTGAGGAAAGCAAATGGAAACATAAATGATCATAGCATTGAGTTTAATTTGTTCATTATACATCAAAGTATTGTATAAACTGCCCTAACCAGTTTGGCTCAGTGGATAGATCATCAGCCTGTGGACTGAAGGGTCCCATGTTTGATTCCGGTCAAAGGCATGTACCTTGGTTGTGGGCATATCCCCGGTAGGGGGTGTGCAAGAGGCAGCTGATCGATGTTACTCTCTCACTTATGTTACTCTCTATCCCTCTCCATTCCTCTCTGTAAAAAATCAATAAAAATATATTTTTTAAAAAGTATTGTATAAACTTTGAGAGAAGAAATATGGACTATGTAACCAAATGAATACTTATTTTCATCTAAAACTTATTTTTCATCTTTGTTTAATTTGGTTTTCCTGAGATCTACATTGACTGTGCACTCTTTGCTATATTGTGCATTGGCTCTGCTTTCTTAATTTTCAGAGGTATCAGACATAGGTATCAGTAGTTCTTTTCTATCCCTTTCACTAAATTATAATACTGAACCCCTCTGTTGACTATTTTTGGAAACACTGAATGTTCTTATTGAGCAGCTTTCTTTTCCTTTGCAGCTGTGCTTACCATGTAAAACTCCTGTAAATTAGATTTGGTCATTTAGCAATACAGTATTTGATATTAGGGTAAGGAGTGGATAACCTTGGACCAGATATATCTGTAATCAATAGCCTGAATCTAATTACTTCAGCTAGTGTTTCTTGTGTACTTCAGCTGTCTCAATTACTTAATTTCCTCCTATCACTATTTTTTGGAGATATCTTTGATATCAGGAATGACTATACCTTTCCTGTATATTTGTAAGTTAGTAGTGAATAGTATATTAGACCAAGCATGAGGTGATTGATTTTTTATTTTTTTACCATTTCTCATTGTCGAAAGTCAGTGAATTTCTGATTTTAACATGTCTCATTTACAAAATGATAGTGATAATACTATAAATATTTAACCTTCACCAACCCCCTATGCTAGTTGTTGTGGCAATAAAGAGATGAATAAGTCATGGGCCTTGCTCTTGTGTACAGAAAAGATCACAGTAAAGAGTGCAAGTTCTAAAATCAGATAGACATTGATCAGTATCCTGGCTTCTGCACTTACTACTTCAGTGAACTTTAACAAGTTGTTTAACCTGTCTGTGCTCTAATTTCTTAATCTGTAAAGTTAGACATGACAGTACCAACCTCACTGACTTATTTCTTAATATAAAATGAACAGATAAATCTAGCAGAAACCTTTATTAAACATAGCAAGAACTTAATACATATTAGCTAGTAGCAATTATTAATGTAATTGGATACTGAAGATCCTTCTGTGTTATATATACTAAGGAGTTTGGACTGTGATCAGTGGTAGTTTTAAGTGGATAAATGACAAGATTAGATTTGCTACTTTTACTAGTAAGTTAATAATTCTGGCAGTGATTTGGAAGAAACACTGATAGAAAGAGGTTCTTTACCTCCTAAATGAGAGATTCTGTATATTTATTTCTGCCTCTACACTGTTCACATAAATGGAATACTTCCATCATTATCTATCCACCCATTTAGCTATCCATGCAACAGTTTTTAGTTATTTTCTGTGTGTCAGGCACTGGAGACAGAGCAGAGAACAAGTCATAGACTTTAGAATCTATCGGGGGCCATTAAAGAACAAAAATTATGGAGATAATTGCACAATAAGATCTGTTCAATATGCAGATCTGACTCTGTCCCTCCCTATGTAAAAAGTTTCAGCATCTTTATAACACTTGAGAATAAAGTTTAAGACCATTTTACATGACACATGAAGCTTAGAGAACTGGTCTTTGCCTGTCTCTCTAAGCTCATCTCTCTTCTCCCTCCAGCATCCACTTCCATTTTTTGTCAATCAATACTGAAATGCTTGTGGTTTCCTGTACTTCTCTTTCTTGCCTCTGTACCCCTGCACGTACTGCCTTTTTACCTACAGTGTCCTCATTTGCTTACTTAACTGTTTTTCATACTTCAAAAACAGCTACCCTCAGTTGGGTACTCCCCTGCAACCTCATCTCTTATCAATGGACTTGGGCATCCTATCTAATAAAGAGGGAATATGCTAATTAACCCTCACACTGTCACAAAGATGGCAGCACCCACAGTCAATAAGGAGGGGATGTGCTAATTGACTGTCACACCCTCCATGATGGTGGCACCCACAGCCACAAGGTGGCAGTGCCCAGTCCCCTCAACCCCACTGTGGTGGCTGGCACGTGGCAAGGCTGGGCCTGCCCCCAGGTGGACCTGGCCACTGCATGCACCTGCCTCCAGAGTTCCCCAGTCCCCTCAGCCCCCCCAGCTGCCCAGGGCCAGCCTGAGGTGCAGGCAAGCATCAGATGGCAGCTGCCCAGCCACCCAGGGCTGGCCCAAGGCACAGGCAAGCCTCGGATGGAAGCTGCCCATCCAATGCCCAAGGTGCAGGCAAGCCTCAGATGGCATCTTCCCAGCCACCCAGGGCCACCCAAGGCTCAGGTAACTAGGGCCAGCCAAGGTTTTCACTGCCAGCAGTGGCAGTAGCAGAGGTGTGATAAGGACATCGCCTTCCCCTGATCACCAGGTTGCCACCTGCCCCTGAGGGTTCCTGGACTGTGAGAGGGGGCAGGCCAGGCTAACGGACCCCCACCCTCAAGTGCATGAATTTTCATGCACCAGGCCTCTAGTTTTCTTAACATTTCCTTAGAACAGTGGTTAGCACATGATTGTTTTGCCATACATTTATATCAAGCAGATGAGCTACCAACTTGCTAGTAGTCTGTTGTCTTATTAGACTAAACAAGAGTCTAAGGCAATCTCAGTGGAAATGGAGAGAAAAGGTGAGTTTCAAGAAATCTTTATAAGGTAGCATGAAAATTGAATAGCAGATTAGTTGTAGAAACAGAGTTTGTGAGCTAGGGAAACTGTAAAGTGCTGGTCATGTCATGCTATATAATAAAAGGGTAATATGCAAATTGATCCTAACAGCAGAACCACTGGGAATGACTGGTCACTATGACACACACACTGACCACCAGGGGGCAGACGCTCAATGCAGGAGATGCCCTCTGGTGGTCAGTGTGCTACCACAGGGGGAACTCTGCTCAGCCACAAGCCAGGCTGACGGCTACCAGTACAGTGGTGGTGGCGGGAACCTCTCCTGCCTCCTCAGCAGCACTGAGGATGTCCCACTGCAGCTTAGGCCCACTCCCCACTGGCAAGTGGGCATCCCCCAAGGGCTCTCAGGCTGCCAGGGGGATGTCTGACTGCCAGTTTAGGCTCAATCACCTGAGGACCGGGCCTATGCCAGCAGGTGGACATCCACTGAGGGGTCCCAGGCCAGGCTGAAGGACCCCCCCCCCCAGTACACAAATTTTTGTGCACCGGGCCTCTAATTACCTAAGATAGGGAATTCCAAGAGGGTAAGCAGATGAGGAGGCATGATGAACTCAGTTTGGGGCATGCTAGGTTTAAAAAGCATTTGGATTCTCTCCAGAAAGAAATGGATAATAAATGTTTTAAAATATGGATACAGAGCTTTGGATTATGGAGAGTAGGTTAATGGTGTTTGAAACTATTAGAATGGATTTTTACCCAAAAGAATGAATGATAAGTGTTTTGGAATGGTGTCATTGAAGAAGTGGCATGTGACCTAATGTGTTTGAGAAATCATGGAAGGACATAGTGAGTAGGGAGAATTATCTTGTTTACTTCAGTGACTGGGAATCTTCTGATTTCCTTAATTAATGTTTTTTAAAATTATTTCATATGCTATTTCTGCACTCCTTACCATACAATTAGTTGGAATATTAATTCTGAAGATAATAATGATGCCTGTTTTAATGTTATTTTTTCTCCTCTGGGCCAAATTCCAGATAAAGAGTTTTTGTCTTGCTGAGTGTTTTCTTCCATTTTGATATTTATACCCTTGCACTAAGAATTGAGTAAGTATTGTGATTTAGAAAGCTCAGCTTTAGAAATGTTTCGCCTTGCTTCAGTGATTCTTATGGTCAGTTTTGTCATTGTGTCCCTGTTCCTAGGAACTTCTATTATGCTCCACCTCAATTTACTATTCATGAAGCTCAGCAAGGACCTCAACTAAATCCAAAATGTTGTTAATCTTTAATGGCTTCCTCAGGTTCATGTGAAAGGGGTTGGCAGAAGGATATTTTAATTTCTCTGGTAGCACTGTTTCATTTGGCTCTTTTCCATTACCTGAATGTCATCTAATTTGTTATATTAATCTTGTAATACAAACTCTATGGCTAGATCCCAAGTCAATATTCCTTTCTTCATTGTTCTCCCAATTAAGCCAACTATATGACAGTAAGCCAAGTGTCTGAGGGGGAAACAAATCTTATCACTTATTTAAATGTGTCTTACTTTGAATTGTTCAGGCCTAGAGCCTTAGTGCTTCAGAAGGAGGCTACCAGGTGAGTTGTGTTATTATCATCTACCAGACTGACGGAGCATATGTGACCGTAACCTCAATTACTGCAAAAATCAATATATTTCTCTCTGTAGCAATAGCTCTTTACTTTTCTCCACGTAGCACAGCATAGAGATACAATAGTAGCAGTGGCACACTTGACAGTGATTCTTCCCTGGGATTTGGGAGCTTATCAGAATCTCCAGGGGTACTTATAATTTGAAACAGTCCCCCAGGTGTGATTCTGATTTGCTTCCTTCTCCTTCTCCTCTGAGAATCACTGCTTCATCCAGAAGCTTCAGCATACATAGGAACATTTGTTGGTATATTGCCCTTGCATTGTTGAACTCCCTAAACTCCATGTCCCCATACTTCCATTTTGAGTGGTCCCCAGTTTCTTCTTATACCATAACTTCTGAAACCAATGTCTACCTGTCCCTAAAGGTATAACTACCATTGAAGCAGTCCTACTACAGCAGCTGCTCCCAACCTATTGGTCAAACGACCTTTTCACAGGGGTCGCCTAAATACATCCTGTATATTAGATATTTACATTACAATTCATAACAGGAGCAAAATTGCAGTTATGAAGTAGCAATGAAAATAATTTTATGGTTGGGGGTCACCACAACATGAGGAACTGTATTAAAGGGTTGCAGCATTAAGAAGGGTGAGAACCACTGTAGCTTATGGCCAGGTGTAATTGTGTGGTTTATTTAAATGGGAGCTTTTTGCAAAGACTTAGACTAGAGTCCACGATTTATATTAACACCCCTCCCTGCCAATGTTAGTCCAATATTTTATGATGAAAAATTTCAAATCTATGCCACAGTTGAAAGAATTTCACGGTGAACACTTCTATATCCACCACCTAGATTCCACAATTAACATTTTAATATACTTACATAATCATATATCTATTCAAAAGTTTATCTCTCTGCCCATCATTTCACCTTTTTAAAGCATTTCACAGTAAAGTTCAGATATAAGTACAGTTTCCCCTAAACACTCCAGCATGCTGATCATTAACTAGAATTTAAAATTTATTTACAGCTTTTTCTTTTGATGAAAAATTTACGTGCAGTGCAAGTGCCCAAATCTAAGTGCTCATTAGCTGACTTTTGACAAATAGTATATCTACTAGTGGCCTGGTACTTGAAATTCACGCACAAGGTGGGGAGTGTCCCTCAACCTGGCCTGCACCCTCCAATTTGGTAACTTTTGAGGGATGTCCAACTGCCGGTTTAGGTCCTGATCCCAGGGACTGCTGGCTCCTAACCGCTTACCTGCCTGCCTGCCTAACTGCCCCTAACCACTCTGCATGCCAGCCTGCTCACCTCCAACTTCCCCCCTGGCAGCCTGCTCACCCTCAACTGCCCCCCCCACTAGCCTGATCACCCACAACTGTCCTCCCTCTTGGCACCTAACCACCTCTACCTTGGCCCCGCCACCATGGCTTTGCCCAGAAAAATGTCTGAAAGGTTTCCTGGAAGATTTCCCAGCCTAATTAGCATATTACCCCCTTTATTAGTATAGACTAGGGGCCTGGTGCACAAAAATTTGTGCACTCGGGGGGGGGGGGTCCCTCAGCCCAGCTTGTGCTCTCTTGCAGTCTGGGACCCCTTGGGGGATATCCACCTGCTGGCATGCCTGGCAGGCCTGGGTGAAGGACTGATGGCTGTTTGCAGGTTGGCCAAGCCCCCCAGTGGAGACCCTCACCCCATGGGGGTGTGGCCAGCCTGGGTGAGGAGCTGAGGGCTGTTTTCAGGCTGCCCACAGCTCCCATTGACCCAACATCTGAGCAAGGCTGGCTGGACTCAGGTTTTTGGGGTTTATTTATCATCTATAATTGAAACTTTGTTGCCTTGAGTGGAGGCCTAGTCAGGCAACAAAGCCTTCTGTTTGCTTCAGCTCCATGGCTTCTATAATTGAAACATTGTTGCCTTGAGCAGAGGCCCAGCCGGCCTAGACAGTCAGTTTCCTCCATTGCAAATGGAAGCCTCCTGTTTGCTCTAGCTCCGTGGATGCTGGCCACCATCTTGGCTGGGTTAATTTGCATACAGCTGCTCTGATTGGCTGGTGAGCATGGCTTGGCTTGTGGGCATGGCATAGGTGTCTCAGAGTGATGTTAATTTGCATATTACTCTTTTATTAGATTAGATAGAGGCCTGGTGCATGGGTGGGGAACAGCTGATTTACCTGAAGATTGTCCCAGATCAGGATGAGGGTTCCCTTGGGGATGGGGGTGCCTAGGCAAGGGTCTGTGGTGGTTTTCAGGCTGGCCACACCCCCATTGGGGTGGGGGTCCCCACTGGGGGACGTGGTCAGTCTGGGTGAGGGGCTGAGGGCTGTTTTCAGGCTTGCCATAACCCCTGCACAGTGGGGGTCCCCACTGGGGTGTCTGGCAAGCCTGGGTGAGGGGCTGATGGCTGTTTTCAGGCTGGCCACGCCCCCTAGCGGGGACCCTTACCCCAATGGCAGCTTGGCCAGCCTGGGTAAGAGGCTGAGGGCCATTTGCAGGCACCTCTCTCAATGGCCAGCCTGGGCTACCCAAGCCTCCCGCACTCAGGCAGGCTCTGTAACGGCTGCCCACAAGCCCCTCCTTCAGCAGCCGGCCAGAGCAGGCGGGAAGCTTGGCTTCCTCTGTCACCAGGGTTGACCCAAGCCACCTGCCCACTCTGGCTGGCTCCGTGGCCACTGTCATCTTTGTCCTGCTAATTTGCATACTCACTCCTGATTGGCTGGTGGGTGTTGCAGAGTGATGGTCAGATTACATATTTCTCTTTTATTAGTTTAGATACTAGATGCCCGGTGTACAAAATTCATGCACTGATAGGATCCCTAGGCCTGCCGGGAAATCAGGGCCAATCAGGTTTCCCCCCTCCCCGCCTCCTCCTTCCCTCCCTCAGCACCACCGCTGGTTGCCCACCATATTCTGCGCCACCCCCTGGTGGTCAGCACACATCATAGTGAGCTATCAAACTCCCAGTCTCCCAGTCAAACTCCCGAGGGCACAATTTGCATATTAGCCTTTTATTATATAGGATAGTCTGAATCCCTCTCAAAAGATAGATTTTAGCACCCTCTTTTTTTCTGCCCAGATTATTCCCTCTTGACACTATATAATCTCTGAATTTAAGGTAAAGAAAAAGCTTTTCAGAGCTCTCAGGATAAATAGAGATCAATGTTTAATGACGGATCAACAGATTTTTTTCCCCATTGCCTAAAGTACCTTGTGTTTTAAATTGTGTATGAATGGTCCTAGCCAGTTTGGCTCAGTGGATAGAGTGTCAGCCTGCAGATTGAAGGGTCCTGGGTTCGATTCCAGTCAAGGGCGCATGCCCAGGTTGTGGGCTCAATCCCCAATAAGGGGGTGCAGGAGGCAGTCAATCAATGATTCTCTCTCATCATTGATGTTTCTATCTCTCTCTCCCTCTCCCTCTCTGAAATCAATAAAAATATATAAAAAAATAAAATGACGAAAGCCATAATTTTTAAAAAATGTGTATGAATAGTTTAAAAAAGAAGTCTGAATGTTTTACTTTTTTGATTTTTAACTAATTATTTTATAAAACACAGTATTTAGGTATAAATACCTTATATTTAGTTAAGTATTTTATAAGGCAAGAGCTCTAGTTCAATGACATGTGAGGAGAGATACATTGGAACATAAGTTGGGAAGAGAAAGGAAGTAGATGTAAGATGGCGAAAATCAAAAATACTAATGTAATATAGTATGTATTAATATGTGGTTAATTGAGTGTATATATATATATATATATATATATATATATATATATATATATATAAACATCGTGAGATGTAATAGTCTGTCCCAAGAGTGGCATACCGTTTATTCAAGAATATCAGCATAACATCATATGCCTTTAAGGAAATACACCTTAAATTCGTCTCACTATTGGTTTTGTATGTTTGTCCTTTTATAATGCCTTTATACCTGGTAAATATATCTTATTTAGCTTAATTTTAGAGTGATACAGCATATTTTAGTTCATCTGCTTGCATTTTATTAGGATATATATGTAAGTGTATTTCTAATAAAATAATTTTGTTCCCAAAAGGAGAAGCTGTGACAAAAGTAAATTGTGATATTTCCATAATAAAAACATACAGCAAACATGCAGACATTTGCATATAGTTTCTGAAATATTGCATATAAGTCCATTTCAAGGATGTTGCCCTTAGTCCATTAGTTTGGATAATGAGCCCTATAAAGTACATTTATAACTTGTGGCACTGCAAGGAGATGGATTCTAATTTTCATCCTTTTATCTAGACACATTGAAAGAAGGTCAATGGAGGGTTCTGTATGATTCATTGTCCCAACACATATCAGATGACAGAGACCTGATAATGTCCAGGCATAATTGTTTTCCTTATTTGGAAACAGCACTTGAAAGAAATCTCTCTGTGATCATCCTTTGAAGTAAAGTGGAAACAGATATTAAAAGAAGCTCTAGGCCTTTTGGGGGGGCTCAGGTTGTCTAACATATTATCACACATGTGACCAGAGAACTATTCTTGAACAAAAGAGAAAGCAACACGTAACAGAAAAATAGAAAGTCTTTCGTGGCTTTTACAGGCTGTGAATGATATAATGAAATATTTAATCAACTTCTATCTTCCCCTTCCCTTAAGCCTGTTAAGAACAAAAAGAGCCTGTTTTCTAAATTAAGGAAAAAGCTTCTATGTTCCTAAACATTAAAAAAACTCATACTATATACTTGTCCTAACTTTGTCTTGTTTACTAATGCCATTCAAAATAAATATTTGAGTTTTATCTCACATTTATGTTATAGTTTAAAAGACTCTAGATAGCAATAAAAATATATATTCTATATGTAATGTCCGTGTTTTTGTAAAAGATGTGAAATTATAGGCAATTTTAAAATCTAAGAAATTGGTTTTAGATTCAAAATTGGTAGTTATGTTTATTTGCTCAGTTATTTAATCAATGAGGACATTTTTGCTCTGCTTGTCTTCTTTGTAGATGCAAAGCAATCATAGATCAATTTGGTCAGAGAATAATCTCTAAGCATTTCCTTGTGGAGGACAGTTACTTTTCTGAGAACACATGCTCGCACGTGCAATACAGGTAAGACACCACATCACCCACTGTCCAAGGGAAGGTGAAACATAGAAAGTTTACCTTTGTGATTACACTGAAATTTCTATATAACCATTGTTCAAGTAAGATGCAAATATATCCCAAACAAAAGATAGTATTGAGTATGTTACCATTATTCTCTTATAAGGTCTGGTTTAGGGGGAACTTAGCCTAACTTTGACTCCTTTGCATCAGCTGGGGTTTGTCTTCAGGTCACATATCCTTCCTTTCATGAGCCAAGAAAAGATTAAAGCAGAAACTTGACTCAGTTTGGGGAGGTGACACTTTTATCATGACTTAAATCTTTGAAATATGCCTTCTGGTGGTTATATAACTGTAAATGAAACTTATCCATGGGATCTGAATCACTGAATAACTGTTTTGTGCATTATAGGCAAATTTCCAGGGCAGTCCTAATTACAGATAGATCTGTACTACAAGCAGATTCAGATCAACAGGTAATTTAAGTCTTGTACTTTTTAATAACATGTTGCTAATTTAATCTACATGGTAATATGTATAAATTAATATTGGTGAAATAAAATGTAGTGAGCCATATGTGCTAATTTAAGACATTTTAAAATATATAATGGCAATTATGTAATAATTTTGGTTTCTTAAAGCTTTCCTTCTAACAGAACAAATAACTGTGCCTTATATAACAGATTTATGCTAGGAAAATTGGATTAAATCCTAGTGTTCCAACAACTATTTCTTTGGAACTGAAAATACATAGTTATGAGAAGAAAAAGATAATCCCCAGAGAACACATTTTAAAATCTTGGAGAAAAAGACTTTAAGATAACTAATGCTATAGTACTGGTGGTAAGCGCACCACTAGGCCTGGTGGTACTTCCTTATTGCCATTGTTTATTTCAATACCCTCTTCAGCCTCCTCACCTCCAATTCTTTTGGAATGTCTCTATACCTGTGGTTTTCCCTGTCTGTTCACCTAAATTCCAGAGGTGTGCTCCCTTCTCCTGACTATATTTTATAGTGACTGACAAAAATCAGCTTACTCAGCCCTGACCGGTTTGTTCAGCCTGCAGACTGAAATGTCCCAGGTTCAATTCCGGTCAAGGGAATGTACCTTGGTTGCGAGCATGTCTCTAGTAGGAGGTGTGCAGGAGGCAGCTGATCGATGTTTCTCTCTCATTGATGTTTCTAACTCTCTATCCCTCTCCCTTCCTCTCTGTAAAAAAATCAATAAAATATATATATTTTTAAAAATCAGATTAAACCTATTCTATATATTCACTACTAAAAATAGGTTCCTACAGTTCCTTAAGTTGGAAGCTTTCTGTTATATGAAACAAATATCTTTGTTATTGTATGACCCTCAGTTCTTTCATTTATTCATTTAGCAAATAGTAGGTGCTTTTTATGTGCCAGCCAGTGTGCTGGGTTCTGAGGAAACAGTGCTAACCATGATAGCACCTCTGCCTTCATAGCTTGCCATCTGGAGGATAGAGATACAGATATAGACAAATAACGAGCAATGAGTTTATTGTGACAAGTGTGAGTAAGGAATGTTACAACAACTATTGTGGCACTCATCACACTGTCCTGTAATTACCAGTTGACTCATCTGTATCTCCCAGTAAACCTTGAGCTTTGTGAGAGGATTGAAGGATAACAGTGAGGAAGAAAAGTATAGAGAGCAAATAGAGACAATACTGAAGAATCTAAGCTGTGAAGAGTAAGAGAGAGAAAGTGATTCTTAAAGAGAGATGTGGAATGAAGAAGGCTTCTCTTATATTTGAAAGACTAGAGGCCCAGTGCACAAAAATTCGTGCACTCGGGGGAGGAGAGTCTCTCAGCCCGGTCTGTGCCCTCTCACAGTCTAGGAGCCCTCAGGGGATGGCCTATTGATGGCTTAAACACCCCTCTGTGGAAGGCAACCAGGCAGGCTAATCAGGACTGTGCCACCCCTGTCACCCTGCAACTGCTGCCACCAGCATCCCTCTATGGGAGGTGACTGGGTGGGACCACCCTCCCCATTGCCCCTGTGCCACCGCTGGTCACCACTGCCCCTCTCTCCCAATCGCTATCCCCTCCCTCTGCCCGCTGGCACGCACCTTGGCTGGCCTTTCACTACCTGCTCACTGGCCTTGCCCCCTGCCAACCAGTCATTCCACCATTTAGTCAATTTGCATATTATGCTTTTATTATATAGTGTTAGTGTATATTTCAGCTGATTTTGAGCCAGTGGAAAGAGTGGGTTGAAGATACCCAGGACAAAAGAAGGATTATTGATGCAGCAAGGTCCAGATAAAAGGCCAAGAGGATGGGATTCAGAGAACAGGTAAAAGTGTTGCTGTTAGATAAGATCTGAGACAAAAGGGTGAATGCAGGATCATTTGAGAGGTCCTATTGTTGTACCCAGATGTTGTGATCCCCAAAGACTACGAGTGAGCCCCAAAACCGCTGTAAAAACATAAGGGCCTTTATTATTCAAGTTAACTTGGACTTCCCACACTCACCCACCGGCCACCGGCAGAGCCATGCGGCAGGGCAGGAAGTGCGGGTTTCAGGCAAAACAAAGGATTTATAGAGCCGGAAGTAGTGGGTGGGGTAAGATGTGTGGCCCCTGTTGATTGGTTGAGGGAAGGTCCTGGGCTGGGCATTTCCTCTGCATCCCTATTGGCAGGTCTGCACTCTCGCACCGCCCTTCCGCCCTTACATTCCCCCCTTGGTTTTATGTACATGAGTCAAATCATTGACTCTTCTGGGTACTCCTTTCCCTCAAGGTCCCTCAACGTGTTCATTCACATTTCCCCCAAAATTCAAAACATGTTCTTTGCTGCGTGGGGCAGAGCTCCCTTCTCTGTGCCCCGCATACAAGGAAGAGGGCCTGAGGTGCCATCCGTAGCAGGGCCCCCCACACTCCTGCCAGGTACTTCCTGTCAAGCAGATGTCCTCTAGCTTTGACAGGTCTGAGGTCGCAATGGAATCCTGGCCTCGCCCTTCAAAAGACCAGCCCCCAGCCCGGGGCTCTCCCCGGGCACCAAAAGGCACTTCTATGTGGCCCCGGAGGTCAGCCGGGGAGGGGGCCCAGGCATTTGTGCCGGGGCTGCTTCGCAGGTGCAGGCAACTGCCTGCATAAGGGTGCTGGCAAAGGCACCATTGTGCAAGATAGAGTGGACATCGGAGGCCTCGGCTCTGTGCCTCCAACCCCATCCTTGGGGCCACGTCCGACTGCTCTTTGGGATCTCGCAGAAGCATCAGAAATACCTCCTCCAAGGTGACATTTGCGACCTCGCAACCCACCAGGCACAGGAGGAGGCACAGGCGGCGCCGGTTCTTCTCCAGCACCTGGAGGAGCCCCTCGAAGCTGGCTCGGTTGTCCCTGGAGAGGAAATGCCTGTGGGACGCAGGTCTTCATCAGGGCAATGGTGCAAGCTGCATCCTGCAGGCTGTCCAACTCCAGCAGGCTGAGAATCCGGCCCTGCTGCAGGACAGCCACGCAGTCGCCTCCACCTCGTCCGCTTACTGGATGAAGATGTCCCAGAAGACAGCCTCCTCCGCAGGTCTCTGGACAGGGCACGGGCTGGCTGGTGTTGATGCTGCGTCAGCAACCTACTGCCGGGCGTCCAGGTCTGCTGCGGCGACTCGATGAATGTGAAGAGCAGTTCCAGGACAGTGAGCCTGTCCAACACGACATCCCTGCTAAGGACTTACTCTCAACTCCTCTCTGACTGCAGCCAAGGTTGTCTGCAGGTTCCTGCCATCCGCGAGGGCGGCCCCGGAGGTGGGCACACGCAGCCCTTTCTGGGCTGCCCTCACTCGGGAGTGGTGGCACCCAGTTCTGCATTACGTTCTTTGTCAGCCACCTGCACGATCACCGTGGTGCTGCCCTGCAGCACAAGGAGGCCTTTGTCCCTGGCGTGTACCTTGAACTCGTACCTGTCCATCTGCTCATGGTCCAGCATCGTGTAGTCGATGGCAAACACCCCCATCACCGAGGGCACCAGCGAGTAGGCGACCTCTGTGTTCTTGCTGTTGTTGTTGGTGGCCAGCACGGTGGCCATCCTGGAGACCTCCACCACCATCTGGCCAGTCACTGGCCAGTTCTGGTCGCCCTCTGTGTCACTGGCTGGTTTCAGCTGGAAGGGCATGTCCCCCACCACCGTGCAGGTGACCATGCCGTTCTCCTCCTGGTTCTTGGCAGGGCTGCTCACGGTCGCGGGCCATGACGGTGAAGCACAGCTGGCTCACTTCCGCGCGGTCAGGACGCTGAGCCAGCCCAACACCTCGTCCAGGCACAGCAGCCGCCACACCAATTTGGTGGTGGCGCCGCCCATTGACCCCCACATCCAGGTCTGGATGGGGGTGCCCAGGGTGTTGTCCTCCACCAGGTCAGCCTCGTACACGCTCTTCTTGAAGCAGGGGCTGTTGTCGGGTCGCCGCCATCGCGCACCCACAGAGTCAGCTCCTACGAGTCGCTCTGCTCGTGGTCCAGTGGTTTCTTTACGATGAGCTGCCACTGCTTCTCACCGTCCAGGGTGTCGGCTGCCTGTCTCGAACACGTTGCTGCCTCTGCTGCCTCCGTCCAGGCACCGCCGCAGTTTGCACCGTTCCCGCCGTTCCGGGGGTAGGGGGCGCTGCATGCAGCCTTGGAGCGCCGACTCTCGCCACCGCCGCCACTGCCACCCCTGGGTTTCTGGACTTCCCTCTGGGGAGGCTACAAAGCCTGCAAGAACTTGAGTAGAATTAGTTCCTTTAATCTGTAGAGGCCCCTCTGGTTTCCAGGGCAGTCTTCCAGGCTGCTTCATCTGCAGCCCAGTTGCCCTTTGCCTCTGTGAAGTTTCCATACCCTGCAACAGCTCTCTGTCCTGATCTGAGCTGTGTTGTCTGGGTCCCACTCTGAGCTGGGCATAGGGGCAGGAGAACCTATGCCTCTATGGCCTCCATGGCCAGCAACCACCTCGGGATCCCCTCGCCTGCTGGCGGGGGCCCCAACATTGATTGGATGACTTATGCATTCAATATCCAGCACTCTAACTGGGTACAACAGCGTCACGTCTCTCTGGAGCCCTGTCTGATGAAGAAGCAGGCCTAGACTGCCTGCTTTCTTTGTCCCTAGCCTTTATTTCCTTTGACTAGCAGATTTTAACAGACTGCTCCAGGCTTTACCTTGATGAGCACTAGGGCATGGTTCTTATCCAGGCCCCGAGGACAGCAAGAATTCTTTCTTTACAAATACAAGAGTGTTTTCTAAAGTAGGATTAAGCAGCATTTCAAATCACCTGCAATCAATTACCACGAGACACTG
>PVJC01014954.1:0-35732 GCA_004026665.1 Murina feae
AAAGCATGTTCTACTAAATAGACCACCAATACAGGAATTTGCCATGTGACCTTGAACAAGTCATTTAAGAATTCTGAGCTTCAATTTCACTTTTATAGAAAAAGGCTGGATTGGACCAGATCAGCACTAGTTCTCTCCCATGAGTACACATTAGAATCGCTTCAGAAGTTTCTGGAATATACAATCCCCCACAGATTCCAATTTAATTGATCCAAGTGACTGTATTGTATAATTGAGGTTAAAACCAAGTGAACTGGGGGTGGTTTTTAAGGTGCCTCCCAGCTCTGAAATAACTCCGGTTGAGTCACTCTACCATTTTCTAATTCTTCTGCCAACTCCAGACATATTGAGCATACATATGCTCAATACATACATCCTCTCTTTTATTCCACTTTTTTTCAATAACATCTTCGTTAGGTATGTGATGTTCATGTAGGAAACGGACTGACTAGCTTTAAAATGCTCTTAGGAGTTATTCCTACTATTCAGGAATATAATAAAGGCTTTTAAAATCGATAGGCCCAGATACAAATAGCAACAACCCACCTGCTAATTAAATCAAAGACAGAGGTATACCTGTCCATTCCTTCAGTATTTCAAGGGATATTTGTTGTTGAGGCCTGCTATCTAGCCGCGCCTCTGCGAGCTGCTGGCGATACTGCAGTCCTTGAGAAACGCAGCCCAAGCCCACGTGGGAAGATAAACATTGTGTGAATATTACAAATGTGATGAGGGTCGGGATGGCCTACAGAGAGGACAAGAATGCAGAGAGGGGCTGAACCCCTTCTGTGCAAAAAAGGCCTGATAAGGTGACCAGACGTCCCGCTGTTGGCGGGACAGTCCCGATTTTTAACAGTTTGTCCCGTGTCCCGCGGCGTTTTAAAAAAGTCCCAATTACTCTTTGTAATATTTTAAGTAATAATAAAAAAGAAAAAAAATAAAGAAAAAAATACTCCCCCCCCCCCCCCAGTCAATAGTGTACCGCTTTAAATCTGGTCACCTTAGGCTTGTAGGATGAAGGGAGAGCAAAGGTGACACTTGAAAAGCTCATTGGAATTAAGTGTCTGAGTGGGAGCAGGCTACACGGCACGCTGGGAGGGGCTGGGGTAGAAAGAGCCGGGCGTCCCAGGAACAGAAGGCCGAAGAGGCCGGAACTGGTTAGAGAAGGGGAAAGGGCACAAGGGCAGGGCCAGGTAAGAGAGCTTAGAATTTTTAAAAAATATATTGGATTGATCTCAGCGAGTAAAGGAGAGGAGGAGAGAGAGAGATAGAACCTTCAATGATGAGAGAGAATCACTGATCAGCTGCCTCCTGCACGTCCCTGACGGGGGATGGATCCCATAACCTGGACATGTGCCCTGACTGGGAATCGAACCGTGACCTCCTGGTCCATGGGTTGACACTCAAGCACTGAGGCACGCTGGCGGGACACGAGCTTAGAATTTACACTAAGAGCACTGCCGTGGTAAGCAGGTGCTGAAGGGGTCTGGTCCTGTATGCGGAAGTCCCCACAGGACTTGGAGTGCACAGAGCCCTAAGTGGGTCTGGGGGAAACAGACTATCACAGCTGTCAGGGGAAACAGGATGGACTGAAGTGGTGTGAGCAGAGATGGGGAAAGGTGAATAGAGTCCAGATGTCTACCTAAGGAGACTCAGAAGGCGTGTGATTGATGGGCTGTGGGAGGATGGGCGGTGGGAGGTCCGAGAACTTATGAGTCAAGGTTTCAAGCCGGAGTGACTGGGTGGATGGCGGTACCATTTACCGAGATAAAGAGCCCAGAGGAGGAGCGCGTCAGTGGGAAACAGGAGTTCAGTCAGGGACACAGTGAGCGTGAAACGCCAGTGAGTCAACTAAATGAGGTCCTCATGAATGTGGGCCGAGGACTCAGCAGAGACCTGGACCAAAGCTACAGGTGCAGGGCTGTCAGCACATGGACGGCACTGGCAGTCATCAAAGGTGGATGAAATCATCCACTGTGTGTCAGGGACCTGCAGGAGGTGCCAGGGCAATAGGTCCACTGCAGGGCAGTGACTCACAGGCCAACCGATGCAGCCAGCTACCATCAGGGCCTGCACTTGAGTTCAACTGCCATGAACACTGCCCTGAAAACGCCTACTGTCCATCAGAGCCGGTAGGCCCTTCTCTTCTCTACGCGCTGAAGGTTTAACTCCCAACTCAACCTACAAACTTGAAATTTGTCTACCAGTGGACTCGCCTATTCTTTGCTCTAAGAAAGAGGCCTTCGACCGGGGGTACCGCTCAAGCCACTGACAGATTTCACTCCAACGTTGCCAGTTGAAATGCATTCGCACTCACACCACACCTTTTGAATGTCATGGCCGTGAAGACCAGGGAGCAAGCGCTGATGCTGTGCTTGGTCACTCTCGGGGCGATGTGACCGTTACAGCGTGCAGGGCTCCTGTCACAGAACCTAGGTCCGTTAGGCCGGGTCCCCCGGTAAATAAGTCCACAGTCTAAGCAGGGATCCTCAAACTACGGCCCTCGGGCCACATGCGGCCGCCGGGTGTTTGTGCCGCCGCTACCTGTCCTGCTTAAAATAAGATATGTGCAGTGTGCATAGGAATTTGTTCATAGTTTTTTTTTAACTATAGTCCGGCCCTCCCACGGTCTGAGGGACAGTGAACTGGCCCCCTGTTTAAAAAGTTTGAGGACCCCTGGAAGGGGTTCTCGGGACATGATCTGCTTTTCAAATGTACTTTTCAACTTAGACAGCACTGCACCCACCAGCAGAGCTTCTGTTGGAAAGTTCACCGATACCAGGAATAACTGCCAATAGGCCTGATGGAGATCGACATTTCTGAGCTGTGACTCTTCTCTGGTTATCCTGTTCCTTCCTCCCTCCTTTCTCTTTCTTCCCCTCTTCTCCCCTCCCTTCCTCCCTCCATCTTCTCTCTCTCTCTCTCTCTTTCCCTTCTTTCCACAAATAGTTTCTGCCTCAGCTTTTATGGAATGAGACAAGGCACAGATACTTACCTACACGCCATACAACAATGCTAATGGCCCCTCCACGCAAGGCCCTTTGACACAACCACAGCAATAGCATTAGAAATGGAAGAGCTCTCACAGAGCACGTTATCCAATTCACCCATTTTACGCATCAAGAAAGACAAACTTCCTTAATGTCCCACTGACGTGCTTGAGAATCATCTTTTAAAAAAACATCTTTTATTGATTTGCGGGGGAGGATAGGGATTGAGATAGAAACATCGATCGCTTGCCTCCTGCATGCCCCCTCCTGAGGATCGAGCCCACAACCCAGGCATGTGCCCTGAATGGGAACTGAACCATGACTTCCTGGTTCATAGATCGATACTCAACCACTGAGCCACACTGGCTGGGCAAGTTGAGAATCATCTTAAAGTTTACTTGGCCATCATGTTAGACTTCACACCATAGTGGCAGACACGCTTTAGTAGTATTTTAAGGTAGGAGGCCTAGAACGGCACTAACCAATATAGACAGCCACTACACACATGTGCCACTTGAGCCCTTGAATGTGCCAAGTCTTAATCGAAATGTGCTATAAAACACATAATGGGTTTCGGAGAAAGTCTAACTGGAATGTAAAATACATCCTGAATTACGTGCATATTGTTGACATAATGAAATGATACTGATTGGATATATTGAGCTAAGTAAAATACATTCTTAAAATTAATTTCAGCAGTGCCCTCGGCAGTCCCGGACCTGTCTCCTGCTTCAGCCGGGTTTGGAAGGTACAGTCCCAGGGACGCCCCTCCTTCCAACCCCCCTCCACCGTCTTATCCGGTCCCACCTTCAGAACTTCCTCTGAGACCAGCCAACACACGGCTTTCCCACCTTAACTCCTTATTTCCAAACAACCAGGAGCTCCCAATCCCTCAGAATTATCCCCCCAGGTGGAGGCTTGGCTACCACCTGGCCACCTGCCCCGCGGGCCGCCCCACCTACCTGTCTCTGGGCCTCTGTTTCCACCTGAGGACGTGGCCCTGGAGGGCGGGAAGGGGGGTGAGTCTTCCTCGAGTTGAAGAAGCTGAGGGCGCTGAGCGTCTTAAGATGCAAACCCAGTGTTCTCTCTAGGACGAGCTGGAGCCTTCCCAGGGGAGAGGGTGACACTCGGGACCCCGAGGAGCCTGGCCTTGGAGAGGAGCCTGGCCCAGGCCTGTGTGCAGCGCCGTGACCCCCACAGAACCACCCCCGGGTGAGGAGGGCAGCTCCTCGGGAAGATGGGCCACACCTGGCCCCTCCGCAGGTGGCTGCTCCCTGGCAGGGCTGGCGAGTGTCTCTTCCCAAGGCTCCCCCTCCAGCACCACCAGGAGCCTTGGGGCCCAGAGGCCTTTGGGGGCCCCTCTACGCCCCCCTGGGGCCCGGCTTCTGCCCGAGCCTCTCCCCAAAACCACTGGGCGTCCTGGAAGCACCCGGAGCCTCTCCCGGGCCCTGGGCCCCAGGCAGCCATAAAGCTTTCCGCAGGAGAAAAAAATGTAATGTTACCTGGGTTCTGTTTACTTTTTGAATGTGGCTACTAAGATTTTTATACGAAATACATGCGCACATCTGCTCCTCCTCGCTCTGCTCAGCAGTGTTGCTCCGGAGTCACGGAGCCTCTGCAAGGCGCTTGCTGGCTGGCTCACACATCAGGCCCTGAGGTTTAAGTTCCTGAACTCACCCCACACTGACAGACAGAAGCGCTGGTGCACATTCAGAAAGGGGGGTCCCACGTCCCAGGGAGCCCAGGCCCGGGACTACCTCAGACAGACCAAGGATTCATTCAATATTTGCTCAGGTCACTGACTAGGTCAGAGGTGAGAGCAGGACCCGGGGCGATTCGCTTACTGACCTTCACAGGACGGTTCAACGAACAACACTGGGCCCTGGTTTCCAAAGGCTGCGGGACGAATTCAACAAATATTTGGGTGCCTCCTGGGTGCTCCACACGGTGCCAGGAAACAGTCATTAGAGGGCTGACTTATCGCCGTCATGTCTGAGGGGCTTCATCAGCTCCACATGAAAAACAAAGGTACTTCCAGCACATCTTTCCCATATTCGTGACTTCACTAGTGCGACGTCCCCAGGAGGATGTTTTCTTAACTTTCAAACTCCAAATGGAACATTTGATCAAAGTGAAAAAGCTGTTAAAAGTTCCCTAAGATGCAAATACATGTTAATTAAACACATTAATTCTGAATTTATGGAATTTGCAAAAAAACCATTACCAAACTTTTTTTCTCTCAAAACAGTCTTATTTACTTTGGTTGTAATTTAATTAAAGCTTAACACTGTAACGTACTATCTGACATGTACTAGTACAGGGAGGAGCAAAAGTACATTTACAGATGTTTGTGTGAAAAAAGCACTACAATAATTAGTAAATAATAATACAAATATAAACTCTGTATTTTGCATACTCACAGCTATAAACCTACTTTTGTCCCACCCTGTATATTCTTTTCTTAAAGGGCCAAATTTCAACATCTACTGATATCATTATATGGTTAGTAGAGGCCCGATGCACAAATTCGTGTACAGGTAGGGTCCAGACAGCCCACCCAGATTGGGGTGATGAGGGGCAGGGCCGGCCGGGGGGAGGGGCCATGGGCAGTTGGCAGGCTGGCCCCGCCTTCTAGTGGAACTCCCGGTCGAGGGAACGATTGGCATATTACTCTTTTACTAGATAGGCTAGGATAAGGCTTGTAAAGGCTCATCTGTTGCTAAGTAGTAAATTTTAGTTAATTTCCTAGAGGCAGGTTTTATAAATGTCCTTGGTGAATTTGAAGTAACTGCACTTTAGCCCAGCTGGTGTGGCTTAGTGGGTGAGCATGGACCTTTCAATTCCCGGTCACTTTTCAATTCCCGGTCAGGGCACAATGGGTGATTCAAGAGAAAACACTTTAAATATCAAAATATTAAGAGTCAATTTGAGGGAAATTGATGAAGTCTGACATTCTCAAATATATTTGCAAAATTGGTCCTCTTTGATCATTTCAAGTAAATCAAATGTGAAATGAAAGATGTCAAATCAGACTCTCACATATTGTGGTTTTTTTCCTTGTGCTTCAAAAACCAACATAATTCATTCCTTGTTCATTCTATAAATTATGTAGTGGTAGTCATAGAACCTAAATTTTGTTAAATATAAAATACTGTAAGTTTACTTTTCTAACAGTTTCATTTTTAAAAATAACAAATTAAAGCTGTGTGTTTAAATATTTACTATAAAATGTCTGTTGTCATTTTAAATATATTCGCTTTTAAGGATACCTGTCTAGTACCAATTATCCCATCTGAACACTTAGCAACCTCCCCCGAAACCATGTAAAAACTGTTTCCTTCTTCATCTGGTGGAGTCAGAAGTAAAAAGGAATAAAGAAAGATCCAGAAATAATTTAACCGCTTCCGAGTTCCTCCCAGCCAGGCATTCCTCGTGTAATCTCATTACTTGTTTTTAGTTGACATCCAAAGACAACAGGCAATAAACCCTGGACTACAGGTCAGGAGTCGAGGCCCTGGACCAGGCTGCCTCTGTCCGTACTGCACCATTGCCACTTCCCGACGGCACGCTGTCGGGTGAACTAACCAACCCCTCTGTGTCCTCATGTGTGAAGTGGGGCAATACGAAGTGCACTTACTCCTCATAGCATTGATACAAGAACTGAGTTACAGACCTGTCAGAATAGCAATCATCAACAAATCAACAAACAGTTTTGGCAAGGATATGGAAAAAAGATAACCCTTGTGTACTGTTGGTGAGACTACAAATTTGTGCAATCACTATGGAAAACAATATGGAGTTTCCCCCCCAAAAATAAAAATAGAACTACCTTCTGATCCAGCAATCCCATTCTGGGTATATATCCAAATAAATCCAAAACACTGATTCGAAAAGATACATGCACCCCTATATTCACTGTAGTATTATTTACAACAGCTGAGCTATGAAAGCAACCCAAGTACCCATCTGTAGAGTAGTGGATAAAGAAGATGTGGTGTATATGCAGTGGAATATTACTAGGCCATAAAAAAGGATGAAATCTTACCATCTGCAACAACATGGGTGACCCAAGAAGGTATTATGCTAAATGAAATGTCAGAGACACACAAATGCTGTATGATTTCACTTAGACGTGGAATCTAAAGAACAAAATAAATGAACGAACAAAAAAGAAACAGCCCTAGCCAGTTTGGCGCAGTGGATAGAGCATCCGCCCACGGACTAAAGGGTCCCAGGTTTGATTCCAGTCAAGGGCACGACCTCTGTTGCAGGATAGACCCAAGAGGCAACCAATCACTACATCTGTCTCTCTCTCTCTCTCTCTTTCCCCCCTCCCCTTCCACATAGCTTTTTATTTCACTTTAAAATTATATCCTAAACGGAGGATAACGTGCTAATAATGTCTATCAGCTGCCCTCGGTGGGATGGGGACAGCGTGAAGTGAAAGAAGCCTGATTTGTCTCAGTACCTACTCCCACCGTGCCTGACTTCAAACTCCAACGGGCAATCAAAGGTAGAAATAAAAATCAAGGCAAAAGCAATAACAATGACAAAGTAAAATTTATGACATAGCTCCAACCTGACAAAATAAACATGAGCCCCAAATGCCTCATGCCCTTTGGCCCTTCGATCCTCTAACTGAAAATGTAGCCACAGCTCCCTGGCTGATAGTTACATTTCCAGGAATTTTATAAGCAGGTGGTTAACCATGACCATTATTCAAACGTATAGCATATGAATCCATAATTCTAAAAATTACTTTTAAAACAAAGTTAATAAACGCTAAAAATGCATCGCGTGCTAAGCTTTCCAATCGTTTTGTCCTGTTGTCCGTGCTGTTCGGGTTTTTACATCTCCGGTGTGACTGCACCTTGCTCCCCAGCCCTGCGCTCAGTGACACCTGCTGGTGGCAAGAAACTATGTGCTCGGAAGATTTCCTGGAGGATTTTAGAACACTTTGTAAGCGGGCATTTTCCCGCCACTGTGTGGCAGCGTTCGAAACACTTTCCTCTGTGCAGGGGCACATGACAAAACTTGCACACGTACCGCGTTTCACTGCGTAGTTTATGAGCGGCACACACACAACGACGTAAAACATTTTTATTTTTGCCGGTTTCAACTAGAGGTTCCAATGTATGTTTCCTCATGTCCATTGACAGTCTCCCTGGTGGATCCGATTTTACTCGTTTCCCGCAAAAAATGTGGAGTTCAGGAGTGCAGAGAAGTGTTAATAGGGATGAGGAAACGGCTGTTTTCCAATGGAGGAGGCAGTGATTACAGAGGCAAGGAAGTAAGAAGGCGGTAGGTGAGTGGGTCATTGGGAAAACGAAATGGTAGAAGCATGGCTACAGGAAATGGGAACTCAAGCGGGACTGTATCGGTGAAAGCACGCCGTGACTGTTCAACGTGAGGAAAGCTGACCTGGAAGTGAGGACGCCCTAGGTCACAGATTCTTAATTGTCTAGGATGATGACAGCAGCAAGATGGCACCTTGGATTCCCACATGCACACTCAAGTGCCTGGGGTGTCAGAGGGGGCTCGAGGGGGCACGGGGGGGGGGTTCTTGGCATTTTCGAAGGGAACAGTGCTACATGACATGCGTCGAACATGGCTTGAACTGCCTGTTCAAGTTATTAGCAGTGTCAACATCTGAGAGCACCGTATTTATTTTGATGATGTCATATATTGGCAAAGCTGGGTTTGGGGTGGCTGCAGGGATGAAAAGCAAGTACCCCATGGACATTAATGAAGAACAGGAGATGAGGGTGGTGGTGCCAGGGTTTGAGAAGTTATGCGGTGCCCAATGGGTATACGCATCCAATAAGTAATGGCGGTCATTCAGGAATACAATGAAAATGTTACTTTCTATTTCAGTTTATATGTTCAAATGGCTACTGAACTGTTAAAACACAAATACTTTTTAAGTTGTTAGGATCTGACTACTTACTGAAAAGAACTGTTTGGTGGTTTTATTGGTTGCTTTAGGGGTTCATTTGTTTGTTTGCTTGTTTGTTGTGGCTTTTGAGGACCATGAAGCAATTGTGTAGATACTAAGGAGGCTGTGAACCGAATAGGAGCCTCTGGCTTCGACGTCAAACTCACCAAGAAGAAATGAGTGGAATTCTGGGTGCAGAGTACCACAAGACACAACCATATTAAATGCAGAAAAGAAAAAAAAAGTTGTATTGAACCTAAAAAGAGGGATTAAAGGTAAGAAGTCTAGTACAAGACAAAGAATATTAAGTAATGGTGTGTGTAGCGCTACTTGTAAAAGCAAAAGAATGGAAACAACCCCATGTCCTGAGATAGAAGGGTAACTGAATTAGCTGTGGGACAACATACCATGTGCAGCTTTGAGAGAAACAAAGAATATTGCTGCCTGTGACTGTGCAATGATCTCCAAGATATAATATTAGGTAAGAAAATCAAGCTGGAGGGAAGTATTTATACTAAATCATCATTTCTCTAAAAAAAAAAAAAAAACCAGTGTAGGTTATCAATATTTACCTAATAAATATTTGCTTATTTTTTAATTCCTAGAAGGGATCGACCGGGAGAACCAAGGAAATTCTACACTTTGGATGTCAGCAAGGCAAATGATTGACTCTAGAGAAGAGGAACTGTGTGATTCCACATATGGAGACCAGTTGGGGAGAACCAGTCATTCAACAAATATTTAACGACCGCCTACTGTGTGTCAGACTCTCCGAATACAATGAAGGAGAGACTCCCAATTGCGAAAGGTAGACACACAGACAAATAACAATGGATACAACGGGACAGGCAGACTGAACAGACAGAACGCTCAGAACGAGGGTGGGGGAGGTGGCTAGCTACCTCTTGGTGTGGGCACGGAGGCCCTAATGCAGACGTGGCACTGCCCTGGTACAGCAGGCATCGCTCTACCACTCAGCCTGGGCTCAGCCTCACAATCCGTTCAACACTGCGCTCCGGGTACCTACACTCTATCGGATGTGGTCATGCTGCCAACCTGGGTGGAGAGTCTGGAGTCTGATGCCCCCCGGCAAAGGCTGAAGGACTCACTTTTATGCACATCTAAAACACCGAGGGAGATCAGCGGGCTAATTATACAGCTGGCCCTGGGGCAACATGGGTTTGACCTGCCTGGGTCCACTTATATGCAAATTTTTTCCAATAAATACTGTAAATTTGTAAAAAAAAAAAATTTAAATAAATCAGTAACAGAAATAAATAGAGCTCAGCCAATGTGTCTTAGTGGCTGAGCATCAACCTAGGAACCAGGAGGTTGGGGTTCCATCCCCAGAAGGGGGCGCGCTAGAGGCAACCGATCAATAATTCTCTCTCATCATTGACGTTTCTGCCTCTTTCTCCCTGCCTCTTCCTCTCCGACATCGATAAAAACATACAAAAAGTACCACAGCTTTAACAATACATAAACATATTTAAAAAAAAAAATAGAGCCCTGACAGGTTTGGCTCAGTGGATAGAGCGACGGCCTGAGGACTAAAAGGTCCCAGGTTCGATTCCGGTCAAGGGCATGTGCCTTGGTTGCGGGCACATCCCCAGTGGGGAGTGTGCAGGAGGCAGCTGATGGATGTTTCTCTCTCATCGATGTTTCTGACTCTCTATCCCCTCTCCCTTCCTCTCTGTAAAGAATCAATAAAATCTATTTTAAAAAAGTAAATAGAATTTTTTAAAAAAGCAATGGTCTGATTAGACTTCAAGCTCCCATTTAAGTGGCAGAAAGCCCCACAGCTGGCCAGTCCCCCAGTGACAACAGGACAAATGGATGACCTAGGGGAACACAGCTTCTCTGCGCTGGGGGGGGGTGGGGGGGGCTGAGCTCACGGGGCAACGAGCTAATTCAACCCGGGGTCCGGGGAGTCAGGAGCCCTGGGTGCACGTCCGGACCCAACCATGTCCCCCCGGACGGACTCCCCAGGTGCACGGAGGCCGGGGGGAAGCGCAGCGAAATGAGCCCCTGGGTTTCAGGGTTAAACGCGGGCGAGTGCGAGGGGACAGCCCTCGGGGAGCCCGCACACCGGGAGCCACGGCGCTGCACCCGGACCGGAGCCAGGGCGGCAGGTGCGCGCAGGCCCGGCGGCTGCAGAAGCGGGAACCACAGGCTCTGAGGCGGGCGCGGGGCCGCCCCTGGAACCCCGTCCAGTAACAGGAGAAATGCGGCGACGCCCAACTTCTCAGCACACAGAGGACGCAGCACGTCCCGACGGACGGCATGGAGCCCGGGACGCTGACGCCCAAATCCGGAGAAAAGAGACGTCGCGGGAGAAGGGAGCCCCGACACCCCCAGGCACCGCTTGCTGCGCCCAGCTCGGGGTCCCCTTTCCCGGGGGCGCTGGGCCTGCGCGGGGCGCACGCGTGCTGGAAAGCTACCCGCGTGTCTGAGGCTCTCACTCAACTGGGCATCGATCTGGCGGGGGGGGGTGGGGGGGGTGGAGGCGTGTTTCACCCTAAAACCAAACCAAGGAAACGTGACCACGTCCGGGCGGCTCTGTCCCCCACAGCCTCCCTCTGAAATGACTGAGAAGCCCGGTCTCCACTGCGCCCCTCTGCCGGAGCTGCACCTCGGGGGGCGCCCCTCTCCTGGAGCCGCACCTCCCGGGGCGCGCGCAACTCACGGTCCCCGGGCGCGCGGTGACGCGGTCAGCAGAGCGCTTCTCCTCCGCTCCGCCAGGAGCCGCTAGACCTCACGGCCCGGCTCCGGCGTGCGCGCCCGGAGCAGCGATGCGCATGCGCGGATCCGCGCCCGCGCCAGGCCCGAACTGCGCAGGCGTCCCAGCGGGCGCGCAGGCGCCGTAGGGGGAGCACGGGGACCCGGAACGGAGGTGGGCGGGGCCGGGGGCTGCGGGCGGGCGCAGGGCTGCTTACCGCGTGTTGTGTGCTCCATGGAGATGCCCGCCCGGGAGGCGCGCCCTGAGGACGGCGCCGGCCGGGCTCCCCCCGGCAGAGAGGACCTTAGCAACAGGGTGAGTGGGGACGAGGCGGGGTAAGAAGGGCCCCCACCAGGTGCCCCGCGCAGCGTGGCCGGGTCTCGGCTTACCCCGCTGCCTTGGTCCTTTAAAAGGAAATTATTTCAGAGGAAGGGGCGGGGGTGGCGGAGAGAGACATCATGATGGGAGAGAGCCATGGGCCGGCTGCCTCCCGCACGTCCCCACTGGGATAGAGCCCGCTACCCGGGCCTGTGCCCAGAGCGGGAATCGTCACCTCCTGGCCAATAGGCCAACGCTCACCCACTGAGCCACGCCCATCCCTGGGCCACGCCCATCCCTGGGCCACGCCCATCCCTGGGCCACGCCCATCGCAGCCTTGCTGGGCTTTGAGTCACGCCCACCATCGGGCCACGCCCATCACAGCCATGATGGCCACTGGGCCACGCCCACCACCGAGCTACACCAGACAGGGAGGGGCAGCCTTGCTCCTTTTATTCTCAGCTCTGGACAGCTGCTCTGGAGATAGAGACCCTGAAACTTGCCCAAACGACCCACCTGGCAGTGGGCAGAGATTTGGTTGGGAGGAAACTCCTAGCAATACCGCCCACGGTATTCCCCATGCGGGAGAACGGCACCTCCATCCGTCCAGGAACTCAGGAGCCACCCTCACCGTCCACCGCCAAGTGGCACCCATCTGCTTCTGAAGCTCACGTCACATGTCCCTTCATCACCCACCACCTACACCAAGCTCGGCACGCCCAGGCTCACACGGGCCAAATAAACAAGGTGTAAGGGTCTTCAGCCGCAAGAAAACAAAAGCTTCCATTTTCATAGAAACCTAGGTTTATTTCGATGGCAACATGCTGAATACAAAGGGCTGAAATAGAGTCATCGTCAACATAAAATAATAGAACATTTTAATAAAAGTCAATATTTTTTCTTGAATATTAACTTACCAGACCCTGAATAACTGCACAAATTAATAAGCGTCATGCAAACAAACCTATTTCTCTCTTCAAAAGTGAAATATTCCCCATTGCACACACCGAATGAGTCACTACAAGAATAATGCCGTGGCCATCGGCTGCTAAAACATTCGCTGCTAGTGTTAGTGGAGAGGAATGGGGCACCTGCGCGTAAGGCGCGTAAGGAAAATGAATGCAACACGATGGTAGTCATCAGTCACTAGCAAATGTTGCAGTTCGTTACTAATAATCTAATCTAATAAAAGAGTAATATGCAAATTGACCCCCACTCTGTTACACCTAAGCCACGCCCACGAGCCAATCAGAGCGATTGTATGCAAATTAACTCAGCCAAGATAGCAGCCGGCAGCCACGGAACTAGAGCAAACAGGAGGCTTCCGTTGCGCCAGTGATGGTGGAACTGCCTGCCTAGGCCGGCTATGGCCTCTGCTCAAGGCAACAATGTTTCAATTATAGAAGCCACGGAGCTGAAGCAAACAGGAGGCTTCGTTGCCTGCCTAGGCCTCCACTCAAGGCAACAAAGTTTCAATTATAGAAGATAAATAAGCCAGCCTCGCTGGGACGTTGGGTCAATGGGAGCTGTGGGCAGCCTAAAAATGGCCCTCAGCCCCTCACCCAGGCTGGCCACACTCTCATGGGGTGAGGGTCCCCACTGGGGGGCTTGGCCAGCCTGCAAACAGCCATCAGCCCCTCACCCAGGCTGGCCAGGCACACCAGCAGGTGGACATCCCCTGAGGGGTCCCAGACAGCAAGAGGGCACAGGCCCAGCTGAAGGACCCCCCTCTCTGCAAATTTTTGTGCACCAGGCCCCTAGTTACGTATAACAGGATATTGTAAAAATTGTTATGACATGTTTAGTGAAATGTTTCTTACGTGCCATTCTATTGGCTGGGCCACAAAAATATTAGTTGTGGGCCGCATGCGACCTGCAGCCGTGAGTTTGACATGCTTGGTGTACACCCTACACGCCATCCCGAGCCCTCCAGGGCTCCTCACTGGTCTCTCATCCGTGTTACCGCCTTCCACTCTGTTCTCCACTTGAGCCAGAGCAGTGATCCTAAAACACACAGCTGATTGTCACTCTCCTACCCAAAAAGAGGGGAGAGGGAAGCCGATATACCACCTTATCTGCCATTGGCCGCCAACACCTTTACAAATGTATTGAGGAGTTGGGGGTGGTTGTGGCTCTTCAGGGATGGCATGCCCTGGACTCCTGGTTGTGTCCTGAACTCATAGTTCTGTCTCGGGCAGGTCTCTGGCCCCCGGTATCAGGCTCCTTGTTTGACGTGAAGTGAGATAGATGTGGACCTGCCGTTTCTAAGTGAATGGGAAAGCATGGTTCCAACAAGGGTCTCAGGGCTGTACAAATGGGGCCTTGGAATGCAAGTCAGTCCAGTCAGTTGCCATGCTGACTGAGCTGGAGGCAGGAGGGAACACACTCCTGGGCGGGGTGAATCTTCACCGCACACAGGCCCCTCTGACGCTCCATGGCAAGCCACTCACACTGGAGTGTGACGGACCCTGAGGGACGGGAGGTCGGGCAAAGATCGTAAACGTGGGTTTACCAGGTAGAAGCTCTGGAGACTCCAGTCATGTTCACAGAGGAGCTACCGTTACTGAAAAGAGTTAGAAAAAACCGTCCTTTCTACTTAGTTGAGCCCTTTCTCCTCCGAGTAAAAAGTGAGGTCGCTGTGCTAGTCTTAAAGCAGAGACGGGAGATGAGAGGTCTTACTTCCCAGGTCGGGCACTTGGTGCTCCTTCCTCGTTCCGAATGCCTGGTTGCACCATTTCGTGCATGAATCATGAAAAGCATAGGTATTTGGGTGGCGAGAGTAGCCCACTCTGCTTTTCATTTGCTAATCTTTTTTTTAATATATTTTATTGATTTTTTAAAATATATTTTATTGATTTTTTTTACAGAGAGGAAGGGAGAGGGATAGAGAGCCAGAAACATGGATGAGAGAGAAACATCGATCAGCTGCCTCCTGCACACTCCCCACTGGGGATGTGTCCTTGACCAGAATTGAACCTGGGACCCTTGAGTCTTCAGGCCGACGTGCTATCCACTGAGCCAAACCGGATAGGGCGCTAATCTTTATTTTCAAAACTAAAATATAAATTGTTTGAAAACGGGTACGTATTGTCTATTTTAAGTAAAGTGTCTAAGCTGGCCTTGCATGTGCTGATTACCAATACCAAACCCCACATCTGGGCTCAGTGGGCTGGATAGCACTTGGTGAGTGCAGTGCCGTGTCCTCTGCATCTCCCACAGATGCCACTTAGAAGACTGTGCTCCAGGCTGGTATCTGGACATTCAGCACAGTTCGCCCCTTGTCCCATCGCTACTTCTCATGAGCCCCCAGGAAGCGTACTTTGATTTAAGAAGTTTTATCTTTATCTCAATAGATTAAAGAACAAAAAATTGTTGTGGATGAACTTTCTAACCTGAAGAAGAACAGGGTGAGTATTAAAGGGGAGTGGGCCTAAGCCATCAGTCAGACATCCCCTGAGGGTTCCCAGACTGCGAGAGGGCGCAGGCTGGGCTGAGGGACCCTTCCCCCCCCCACCCCCAGCCCAGTGCATGAATTTCGTGCACCAGGACTCTAGGCGATTTATAATAGTTAAAAGTTGGTAACACTTTAAATATCTAAAACTTGAGGACTGACCACATAAACTATATGTTTTACCCATACAATAATTTTGTAAAAGAATACACATTAGTAAGAAAAAAGTTCTCAATATATTGTTCATCGATAAAAGCAAATTATAAATCTGTAGTTATAGTAGCCTGTTTTTGTTAAAGAAAAATGGTATTATGGTATATGCAGAGAAAAAAGAATTTCACCTCAAAGTTAATGATAGCAATGGCAGGATAATGAGTAACTTTATTATTATGCTAAGGTATTGTTCTGAACATGTTACTGAAATTCAGGAATAAGTAATGATAGGGTTCAGAGTTTTGATATCTGCTGCTTTTTAGATCAAATCGTAATATTAGCCTAAATTGTGTTTTGCAGAAAGTATATAGGCAGCAACAGAACAGCAACATTTTCTTTCTCGCCGACCGAACAGAAATGCTTTCTGAAAGCAAAAGTAAGTTTTCTTGGTATATTGTATGGAAATGCACAGAATCTAGGCTTTCTGTACGATTTCGTGGTAGTGCCCAAAATACAGTCTGCATCTGAATGGGGAAGTATTTATCTAAAGATTGGGCGATGGTACACCTGTTAATACAATCAGTGCAGTGGTTTGGTTTTCTTCAAATTAGCCTTCCAAAGACAGGTTTATGATAAAGATAAAATCAAGTGAAAATACAGAGATGTGTTAGCACTGATTAGTAACATGTGCTTTTGAGTCTGGGATGCTCTTGATACGAAACTATTCCACCACCTTCCAAAACCTTTGTGACTTCGCATGAATTACTTGGAGCCTCCAAAGCTCAGTGGGATTTACTTGAAATGGTCTGTGTGCTGGGCCAGACACGCATTTAACATGGAGAAACTCGTTTCCTACGAGGCTAGCATTCATCCTGAGAAGCTGTTGTAAATTACTACTTTGTACTAACACGCTGCATTACACTCAGATGGTTTCATCTTGGTAACTGTCACCCTGTGAATTACTAGGTTTATTTATTTTACTTAATATCCTTCTCCATTCCCCCACAGACATATTGGATGAGCTGAAAAAAGAATACCAAGAAATAGAAAACTCAGAGAAGACCAAAACCAAGAAGTAGTCCACTTGATTTCACGTGACCATGTGTGGCATTTGTTGTGCTGTCAGCTTTTCTATTGAACATTTCAGCAAAGATTTGGAAGAGGATTTGCTGTGTAACCTTAAGCGACGGGGACCCGATAGCAGCAGGCAGGTGTTAAAGTCAAATGCGAACTACCAGTGTGTGTTTTCGGGTCACGTCCTTCACCTCCGAGGGGCGCTGACTGCCCAGCCGCTGGAAGGTGAGCGGGGCGACGTGCTCCTGTGGAATGGAGAGGTCTTCAGTGGAGTGCAGGTGGGCGCCGCGGAGAACGACACTCAAGTCATGTTTAACTACCTTTCCTCGTGTCCGAGTGAGTCTGACATTTTGTCACTCTTCTCAGAAGTTCAGGGTCCTTGGTCTTTCATTTATTACCAAGCATCTAATCATCACCTGTGGTTTGGGAGGGATTTTTTTGGTCGCCGGAGCTTGCTGTGGCATTTTGGTAACTTGGGCATGAGTTTCTGCCTCTCTTCGGTTGGCTGCCACACGTCGGAAGTGGCCAATCAATGGCGAGAAGTTCCAGCGTCTGGAATTTTCAGAATCGATCTCAACTCTGCTTCCACTTGTAAATCTGTGGCTTTAACATTGTATCCTTGGAGATCCATTTCTAAGGAGAATGTTCTCGGAGACGGTGACGATAGCCTGACGCACATTGCAGCGAGCCTGCCACCGTTTGTATCAGTGGCAGCAAACGAAGCCAAACTGTGTCTGAAAGAGCCTGTTGCTCCTCTAAACGTGATGCTGCCGCCAGCTCCAGCCGCTGCTCTGGGCCCCGGCGGTTCCAGCAGCCCCCCTGCAGGAGCGGCGCTGCGGGCCTTGCTGGCGGCCGGGCACACCAAGGAGGTGGTGGGGCGGTTCATCGCTGAGCTGAGCCGCGCGGTCCGGAGGCGCGTCCTGTGTTTGCCTCGGGAGGAAGACCGGCCCCCGAGCGCAGTTTTGGAAGCGAAGGTTGCAGTCCTGTTCTCCGGGGGTGTTGACTCCATGGTCATTGCAGCCCTCGCCGACCGCCATGTTCCTGTAGATGAGCCCATTGACCTGCTGAACGTGGCTTTCATGACTAAAGAAAAGGCCGCCCCCGCCAGTTCCACCAGCAAAGGGAGGAAACGGGGAGACTGTGGACTGCCGTCTGAGGGATCGACTGCAGATGCTGCTACGGGTCCTGGAAAGGGGGGCGGTGCCCCCGATCGAGCCACGGGCCGTGCGGGCCTGAAGGAGCTGCAGGCAGCCAGCCCGGCCCGGGTGTGGAATCTGGTGGAAATCGACGTGTCTCTGGAAGAACTGCAGGAGCTGAGAAGAGCGCGCATACGCCACCTGGTCCAGCCCTCGGACACCGTGCTGGATGACAGCATCGGCTGTGCCGTCTGGTTTGCTGCCCGGGGAGCTGGCTGCTTGGTGGCCCCGGAGGACGTGAGGCCGTATCGGAGCCAGGCCAAGGTGCGGCTGCATCTCTTCCCCTCCCCCCTCCCCCTTACCCCTCCACTCCCACACACTTCTCAGCCCTGCTCTTGCCCTGGCAGCTTTTGGTATTTAGGGTATAAAAATAAAGCATATTTTAGTTGCATTTAAACTACAATGCAATGTACATGACTTTTTAAAATTTGGGCATATTTTACTTTCTTAGGACTTTGTGTAGTGGTTTTGCTCTGAAAACGTGATCTTTGCGGTGGTAACTTTAAGCTTTGCGTCTGTCTTACTCCGTGCTGCGTGGTGATGGCAGCCCTTTGCGGGTTTCTTTCACCTCAGGTCGTGCTGACCGGCATCGGTGCGGACGAGCAGCTGGCAGGCTACTCTCGCCATCGTGCCCGCTTTCAGACGCACGGCCTGGAAGGGCTGAACGAGGAGATCGGGATGGAACTGGCTCGGATCTCTTCCAGAAACCTTGGCCGTGATGACAGAGTGATTGGCGACCACGGGAAAGAGGCAAGGTACCCCGAGGCGTGCAATTCTGTGAAGATGATGGGCTGCGAAGGGAGGTTTAGTTCCTTGTTTTCCTTTGGAGACTGTTCAGGTCATAACCGTACAACAGTAATGTCTCGGGTTCATAGCAAACACAGCAGCAAGGGACAAAGTGTCATTTGGTTCTGAAAAGAAGACATTCCTTCCGGTGGTTAATTTACTGAGTGGCCGTTTGCTACAAGGACACAGCACGTGGGAGCAGTAAGCTTGCGGGTGGAGCATCGTACCAGCCGCTCAGGCGCCGCGTCTGTCTCTTCCCCTCTCTTCCTGCTTCCACGGAGTCCGGCTGCCTTGGTGCCGTTGTCATTCTCGTGTTGCCAGTTCTGACCCATGTGGAATTTTGACCACAGTGTCATCATTCTAATCATCTTCAGATTTTCATGACAGAGGGAGAACGCCACAATGCAAAGTCTGTAAAATGGTTTCCTTTTGAAGGGTGTGTGTTAGAGAGAGATGAGAAAAATAGTGCCCTCAAAAAATTAATTTTATACTGTAAATTTTAATATATTGAATAAGATGCAAAAGAAGTAATCATAACAGATTGATTTTGTTTTTAATACTGTTTGTATTTATCTATCCTAGATTTCCTTTCCTGGATGAAAATGTTGTCTCCTTTCTAAATTCCCTGCCAGTTTGGGAAAAGGCAGACTTGACTTTACCCCGAGGAGTCGGCGAGAAACTGCTTCTGCGTCTCGCAGCCTTGGAACTTGGTCTCACAGCCTCTGCTCTGCTGCCGAAACGGGCCATGCAGTTTGGATCCAGAATTGCAAAACTGGAAAAGAGGAACGAAAAGGCATCTGATAAATGTGGAAGGCTCCAAATCACTTCCTTAGAAAACCTTTCTATTGAGAAGGAGACTCAAACATAATATTCCACAATGTAATAACACTTACTAAATGATTATACAGCAATAAAACCTGCTCTATCATTGCGTAATATGGTAATTTTAGAATTCACTGTGCAGCTTAACAACCAATCGAGTCGTATTGACAGATTACAGAAAGAGTGGCCGTGCTTGAAAGAGCTGGGTGTTGCCATTGCTCTGAACTCCTCATGGGAATGTCCCGCCAGCAACACTGAACAAGGCGGCTTCTACTGACTCTTCATGGGAGCGGCATCCAAACGTGACTCAGTGGACTGATGCCAGGGTCGTGGTTTGCATGGTGTACGGGGACCCTGTTCGACTTCCTGAGAGAACGAAGGTTGAGAGGAGCTAAACGCTGCCTGAGGTTCACACTCCTGAGCAATACTCGGTTCCTCTGTTTCATCTCTTTAGGCAACTCCTTTCCCACTCGGACCCTCGAGGACTCTTAAACATTCTCCTGTCCCACAAATCCCTCCCTGCAGGCGTGGCCTGGCTCGTCACAGACAGCGCTGCCATCAGGACGAGAGCTGCCTCCACCTCTCAACCCCAGGACCTCCGGCTCACCTGCAGGCACCCCTCTCGTTCCCTCCCTCCTCGCCTTTAGAGAGGGAAATGTCAATCCACCGTCAAAAGGCAGGGCCTCCACCGCTTCTCTGCGCCCCAGCCCTTCCTGCCCTTCAGGAACTCCATGCTCCTCGCCAACACTTTTAGCCTCTTCACTGTTGCGTCCTTCCTCGTTGTCTAGAATATTCCAGCCCACAGCCAATAGAAATTCACAGCCCTGGTCCTCCTCGTCCTTTCCGCCATCTCTCATCTCCCACCCACACTCGCCCTCTCCACTTTTTACTGACTGTAATGTGACATCCACCCACATTCCCAGCTGTGACCACCATCCCAAGGTCACTGTTTGGGATCTGTCCCCAGTTAGGGCGACACGTTCTGGAATGGACATACTCTGATTCTTTTAATCATAGAAAGATGAGGATACGTGTGCAGCAAACAATTCTGTCAAAGACTTTCACTGCCCTGAATTGCTTCCCTGGTGAATGCAATGTTCAAACCCGATTTAGGTACCAACCTGAGGAGCTTTCCTCTCCACCTAAAAGTAGGCAAGTCTGTGACCCTGAGCACTGATCTGACATTGCTCCACATTGGGAGGAGGTAGACTCAGAGGTTGGCCCAAGCCGCCTAGAGGTGGTATGACCGTTACAATCATACAGTTCAGTACTGAAAGCAGCTGTCATTTATACAGTGCTCTCACGTGTCAGGCGTGAGCTTCCCATGGGTTAACGATTCAGTGGTTGGACCTCTCGGGAGTCTCCAGATCCTCCGCTCCACCAAGTTTGTTCTTGCTTGTTGGGCTGTTGTTTTTTTCTTTAGTCCCCCGAGGGCCTGGTTGTTGACAGCCTTCTTGGTAATTAATCCCGTAAACTCTGGGAAAATATGCTGTGTTAACGCTTCCAGGAACAACCTCAAGATCTGAGACACTTGGAACGAACCATCTGGGTACCTGAACAGGAAACTTGTGGAGGAATTCACATTCTGGTTCACGCTTCGTGATTGCAAACATACAATCTCATGAAAAAGGCAATGGTTTTTGACATCCCTTGCCCTGGAACAACAAACACATGTATTTACCTCCACAGCAGGCCCAACACGGAGTCACTGGTGTTCAGCTCCACCACGACTTAATAGTGAACCCAGTTTCAGTGCCGCCTCAGCAGGAGTGGGGTTTGTGAGCCAATCCGTCTGGAATTTCCTGGTCGGTACCAGTGAGGCAAGCTGCCTGATATGCGGGAAGCTGACCTAGCTTGAAATGATCCACCTTTTAAACTTCCTTCTGCCAAAACCTCCACAGAGCTTCCTTCTGTTCACTAGATTGGGCACTGCCAATTCACAAATCCCCCAAGATTGCCAATTAGGTTTTTTAAATTACTAGGTTGAATTTTTGGTCTTTAAAATCGCCAAAATACGAAGGCTTTGGCCAGATAACTCAGTTAAAGCATCATCCTGATATGCCAGGGTTTGATCCCTGGTCAGGGCATATAAGGAATCACCCAATGAATGCATAAGTAAGTAGAACAACAAACCAACATTTCTCTCTCTAAAAATCAACATATAAAAAAATTTTTACTCGCTCACATCTGATATAACTGGAATAAGAAATTCTGCCCCCACACAGTCCCCAGACACCTCCATGTTGCTAAGTTCAGTGGACAGTCTCCGTCCCATCTCCCTTGTCCTGGCAGCAAGGCTGGCCAGTCCCCGGTTCCTAAAACACTCTGGCTTCTGCAGCCAACCCTGGCTTTGCTGCTGCCCTCCTGGCCGCTTGCTCTTTGTCTGCTGACTCCGCCCTGTCTACCTGACCTTTAAGTATTGGGTTCTTTGGGTCTCCATCCTGGGTTCTCAACTCCATTCTCTCCCTTGGCGATTTCAGCCACTCCCCTGGCTTCAACTACCCCAAACCTCTCAAATGTATGTATATAACCCACGCTGCCATAGTTGGCCCAGACCTGAGTATCTAAGGCCTCGCTGACATCTCACCTGGTTATGTCACAGGTACATCAAGGTCAATGTGTCCACAACCGAACTCAGAAATCTTGCCCTGACCCCCAGTTGCTCTGAACGACCTCGCCTTCTTTTCAACGTTCTACCCACAGGCCCCCTCATCCTTTCTCAAGTCCATCCACAGCCCCCATCTCCACTGCCTCGGTGCTAGCCTGTCCCCAGCCTCTCCTGCCACCAACCGAGCCCACACATTTGGAATAAAGTTCAAAATCCTTACCCAGCAGCCCGCATGAGCTGGCCCTCAGCTACATCTGCGGCCTCACTTTGTGCCCAGTTCTCTCCTGTTCTCTGTGCAAGGTTTTATTCCGTTTCTCAAAAACTTCAATTTTCTTCCCATCAGTGCTTCAACACCTGCTCCCCATCCTGTCCTTCTCCAGGTCTTTGCCTGAATAGCCCTTTCACCCTCAGGACCGCCTCTCCCAGCCCCGGTGAGGGCCAGCTCCCCCTCCTGTACCCACTCATCTCACATCTGTCAGGTGAAACTCACCTGCATGGGCACGGCCAGCTCCCCCTCCTGTACCCACTCATCTCACTGTCACAGGTGAAACTCACCTGCGTGGGCACGGCCAGCTCCCCCTCCTGTACCCACTCATCTCATCTGTCACATCTCATCTGCGCCCTGCGGCTTGGTGTCTGTGTTCTGGGTCTCCAGATCCCAGCCAGTGCCTGGCTCACAATAGGAGTTCCATCCTGAGGAGGGAAAGAATGGTGACAGGGGGCTCACCTGGGCCCCCCCCCCCCAAGAGCCTGGGCGTGGCCTCCACCGGTTTCTGGTTGGTTGGCTGGCTGGTTGGCTGGCTGGTTGGCTGGTTGGTTGGTTGGTTGGCTGGTTTTCTTCCCAGAGATGAATCCTGAAAGTAAAAGATAATAAAGGCCTGGTAACCAAGGTGAGGAGGGCTGAGTTTAAAGAGGGGTGAGTGGGGCAGGTGCAATAGCCCGGGGTGCAGAGTGCGGGGTGGGGGTGTGGGTGGAGGTCCTGGAAGCCAAGAGTCTGCCCCGCAGAGGGCCAGGCAGAGGGCTCCTAGGGCAGGACGGCCACATGGGGTGTGCAGGCCTCCCCAGGCCCTGGGGTAAGGGGGCTCCTGACAGCGGGGCTCTGCCCAGGGGTCCCCGGGGCCCCGTGTGGACCAGACAACCATCATTCAGAGCCGGCTGCCCTTCCTCCTGGCCTCCCCGGGGCCTGCCCACTCAGGTCCTGGACTTGCTCGGGGACAGGCCTGGGCAGTCCTGACTGTGAAGGTGGGAGCCCCAGGCGCATCGGGAACCTCCCTGTCCCTGTTTCTACGCCTGGGCAGCGGGGATGCCTCGCCTGGTTCTCAGAGTGGGGTTCCCCCAGTGTCCTGTCGGCAGCAGCACCCGCTAACTTCTCAAAAAAGCACTTTCTCTGCCTTCCCACCCCCACCCCCGACTCGGAAACTGCAGCCTAGGCCTGGCAACCTGTCTTGCCAGGAACCAGCTGATGGCAGCGCTGGGAGAACCGCTGTGCAGAGGTAGGGCGAGTAAATGACATAAAATATAACGGTGCAAAGAGTTAAGCGAATAGTAGGTATTCAATAAATAATGGCTGTCAAGACTATTATCCAGGAACAGAGATAGAAAGTTAATCAAGCACTTCTTGTCTTTTAAGCAGGCTTTAATTTTCTTACTTAAAAAAATAAAACGAGCCCTGACCGATTTGGCTCAGTGGATAGAGAGAGCCTCAGCCTGCGGACTGAAAGGTCCCAGGTTCGATTCCGGTCAAGGGCGTGTACCTTGGTTGCGGGCACATCCCCAGTGGGGAGTGTGCAGGAGGCAGCTGATCAATGTTTCTCTCTCATCGATGCTCCTAACTCTCTATCCCTCTCCCTTCCTCTCTGTAAAAAATCAATAAAACATATTTAAAAAAAATAAAAATAAATATATGCCCCAAAACCTCTCTAACAAAAAACATTAGGTATGCAACATTAGCGTCTCATATATAGACACATTTCTTTGTGATGTACTTGTATCTTTTGACTTTAGAAAAGCAGAACATGGTTAATGTTAAAAGTTTTACAATTTTAATTGTTTCAATTGAAATTTCAACTTTCTCATGCTGTGATTAGATTCAAATTGAAAAATATAGATCTACCATATGACCCAGCAATTCCCCTTCTGGGCATTTATCTGAAGATAATGAAAATACTAACTTAAAAAGATATACAGCCCTAGCTGGTTTGGCTTAGTGGACAGGACATTGGCCTGTGGACTGAAGGGTTTTGGGTTGGAAGGAACATGCCTAGGTTGTGGGCTCGATCCCCAGTAGGGGGCGTGCAGGAGGCAGCTGGTCAATGATTCTCTCTCACCATGGATGTTTCTCTCTCTCCCTCTCCCTTCCTCTCTGAAATCAATAAAAAAATATTTAAAAAGTTATACTCACCCCATGTTCACTGGAGCAATATTTACTGTAGACAAGACATGCAAACCACCTGTGTCCAACAACAAATGAATGGGTAAAGAACTTGTGATATATATGAGATATTATTCAGCAATAAACAAGAATGTAATCTTGCCACTTATGACAACCTAGGTGGACCTCGAGGGTACTATGCTAAGTGAGATAAGTCACACAGAGAAATGAAAATATGATTTCACTTATGTGTAGAATATAAACAAACAAACACAGAAACAGATTCATGGGTACAGAGAATAAATGGATGATTGTCAGAGGAGAGGGGTGGAAAGATAGGTGGAAAAGGTGAAGGGGGAATAATAGGTACAAATTTCCAGTTATAAAATAAACAAGTCACATGGATATAATGTACAGACAGGATATATAATCAATAGGATCATAATAACTTTGTTTTTAAATATATTTTTATTGATTTCAGAGAGAAAGGGAGAGGTAGAGAGATAGAAACATCCATGATAAGAGAGAATCACTGATCAAATGCCTCCTGCACACCCCCTACTGAGCATGGAGCCCACAACCAGGGCATGTGCCCTTTACCAGAATCGAATTGAGATTTCCTGGTTCATAGGTTGATACTCAACCACTGAGCCACACCGGCCGGCAGTATCATAATAACTTTGTACAGTGACAGGTTACTAGTCATATCATGGTGATCACATCCTATGGTATATCAATGTAGAATCACTATGCTGTAGGCCTGAAACTAATATAACAGTGTATGTTAACTATACTTTAACTTTTAAAAATGTTTTGTAAAAGATTGAAAATGTAATGGTTAACCATGAAACTGTTACCAGGTGGGCCTGGGGCCAGAGTGGGTCCACTTCCTACCAGCAGGGAGCGTGTGGGTTCTTGGTTCATGTAGGGAAGATTTCATAAGTCCAAGTGATTCCAAGGGCACAGAGATGCACATCTAAGGGGGAGGGGCATGGGCACGGGCATCCTTGTGTTGAGGCTTTTTCTTTCTTTAGCAGGTGGGAACCCTATGGGAACCTCAGGAGAGGGTCTTAGAATATCCACTAGCTTTCCAGGTGTGTCCCTCACTATGTTGATTCCTCAAAGTGGAATAGAGTATAGAGGGGTCAGGATTATTTTCTGGTTAGTTTTCTTTTCAAAGACCTTCAGCCCAGAGGGATCGACACCGTCTGGGGTGTGTAAAGCACTGACTCTCAGTGTCCTGGGTTAGGAGAGGTAAAGCCTTATGACTTATTAACTGGCTATAAATTGCTGAAATTGTTTGGCCTTGTTTAATAATTTTTCACGGTTTCCTTTATCCCACTTGTTAAGGGATGGTCCTAGCCTTTTCTTATCCTGCTTCAAAACAATTAACCCAATCAGGATGAAAGGAACAGATGTCTTTCTTGAGCAATCCAGCTTTATTTAATTGCTTGTTGTTGTTTTTTCCCTTTTGATTTATTACAGAAAACTTCCCAAAAGGGCACACTAGGATTAATGAGAAATGTTAAGATTGCCCAAGAAAGGCTTACAGAAGTTTGATCAAGGTCAGGATGAGGAAACCTACCTGGAGAACTTAGCGGTCCAGAGAAACGCTTCTGCTTTTTTTGAGAAATATGATCGGAGTGAAGTACAGGAGCTGCTGACCACTGCCCTGGTGAGCTGGCTGTCGGGCAAGGAGGACATCCACCTCCAAATGGACTCCCCGAGCGGGATCATGAGCCAGATGAACAACGTGGGCTTCAACACGACCATCCTGCTCACGCCCGTGGACCCCACCGCCCTCCTGGACTACAGAGACGTCCACCAGATCATCAGGGAGCTGGCGGTCGGAATTTACTGCTTAAATCAAATCCCCGGCATCAGTTTGGAGGCCAATTATGACCAGAGCTCTTCTTGTCAGCTGCCTCCGGCTTACTTTGATACGAGGATCGGGCAGATTCTGATCAGCGTGGACTACATGCTGAAAGCGCTGTGGCACGGCATCTACATGCCCAAGGAGAAGCGGTCCCGGTTCTCCGAGCTGTGGCGGACCATCCTGGACATCGACCCGGAGGGCAAGCCGCAGACGAATAAAGATATCTTTGCAGAGTTTAGTTTAGCGGGTGAGAGAATGAACACGTTTTATAAATGACACTAGAGGCCCGATGCATGAAATTGGTGCGTGGGGAGGATCCCTAGGCTTGGCCGGCAATCAAGGCTGATCTGTGGGGTGATGGTGGGGGGGGCTCTGGCACCCATCTAGGCCAGCCTTGCACCTCCCACTCCAGTGGGGCAATCAGGGGCCAGTGCCTGACCACTGCCAGTCAGCCCCTCCTCTCCCCACCCCATCCATCATTGGTTGCCTCCCTCTGTGGGGCAACCAGCAGGGCAAGTCCTCCCCCACCCCACACCCACCTTGACTGGCCTGGGGCCTGTGGGCTGAGGGCAGCTCCTGCATTGAGCATCTGCCCCCTGATGGTCAGTGTGTGTCCTAGTGACCAGGTCCACCCAGTCATTCCGCTGTTTGGTCAATTTGCATATTAGGCTTTTATTTTAAAATGACATAAGAATTGAAATTAAGGCCCTAGCTGGTTTGGCTAGTGCATAGAGCATTGGGTTCGATTCCAGTCAAGGGTGCATGCCCAGGTTGCAGGCTGGCTCCCCAGTAGGGGGTGTGCAGGAGGCAGCCAATCAATGATTCCTTCTCATCATTGATGTTTCTCTCTCTTCCTCTTCCTCTCTGAAATCAATGAAGATATATTTTTTTAAAAAAGAATTGAAGTTAAGCATAAATAATGTGCACGAGCAATCGAAGCTACAGTGTTTTAATAGCATTTGGTTTCCTCGGTATTCTTGATTTACCGAATTTTTTAATTCCTCCCTTCCAATGGCCATAATTCTCTAAATGCCTGTGTATAAACAACAGATGCCACTAACCCCTGGTGCATCCCCTTTATTTTTTTTAATATATTTTATTGATTTTTTACAGAGAGGAAGGGAGAGGGATAGAGAGTGAGAAACATCGATCAGCCGCCTCCTGCACACCCTCTACTGGGGATGTGCCCGCAACCAAGGTGCATGCCCTTGACCGGAATCGAACCTGGGACCTTTTAGTCCTCAGGCCGACGCTCTATCCACTGAGCCAAACTGGTCAGGGTGGTGCATCCCCTTTCACATGTTCCATGTTTTCATTGAATCTTTAAAAAGTTTCCCCCAGGTTTCTTTGCAACAGGCCGAGTGGAATGGGAGTGGAAGGGGGAATCTGTGGCACTGTGTCCAGTGACTTTCATTAACCAAATATACATTGTGGTTCTAAGCTCCTTTTTTAAGCCTAGATTAAGGGTAACATTATAAATGGCAATATTATGTCTTTATTTTATTTTTTAATTATAGTTTACATTCAATATTTTTTTGTATTAGTTGCAAATGTACAGCATAGTGGTTTGACAATCATGTACTTTACAAAGTGGTCTCCCCAATATTTCCAGTGCCCACCTGGCACCACACATAATTACTACAATATTATTGACTATGCTAGAGGCCTGATGCACAAATTCGTGCACGAGTGGGGTTCCTTGACCTGGATGGTGATTGGGCCAATTGGGGCATCTCGCCCCATCCCGATCAGGGCCAATCAGGGTTGGCTGGCCAGTGGGAGGGACCGCAGGAGATTCCGATCGGGGCAATTGGGGCCCAGCTGGCCAGGGAGAGGGGTCACGGGAGGTTGGCTGGCTGGGGGGAGGGGCGGCGGGAGGTTGACTGTGGGAGCCCACTGACCGCCAAGGGGCAGCTCCTGCATTGAGCGTCTACCCCCTAGTGGTCAGTGTGCATCACAGCGACTGGTTGACCAGTTGTTCCAGTTGTTCAGTCATAACAGTTGCTTAGGTTTTTATATATATAGATTCCCTGTGCTGTACTTTATTTCCCTGTGACTGTTTTGTAACTACCAATTTGTACTTCTTAATCCCTTCATAAGTGCAGCTTAAAAAGATATTACAACTGACAAGAAAGTCCTTAATTTCATGCTAAATCAGAAGAAAATGTAACAGGAGATTTGTCATATTATAACAGAGTAAAATCAAGTTTTGATTCTTATTCTATTTATCATAGTTAGCAGGCAAGTTCCTTAAGGATTATATATGTTTCTCTTCTGTTATCAGCAAAACCAAGAAACATGTAATATACATTTGAAAAGCAAATTGCACTTTTAGCCTAAGTAAGAAGTAGACTCCTGGGTAAAGGGAGATCACATTTTCCTGTTTTTCCATATTTTCCCTGATTTAAGGATGGGATTTACACTATTGTTTCCGTGGTATTGTGTTTCTTTTCCTTTAGAGAGAATGGAAATCGCTCAGCATGGCTCAGTGGTTGAGCATTGACCTATGAACCAGGAGGTCATCTGTGAACCAGGAGGTTCCATGCCCAGTCAGGGCACATGCCTGGGCTGTAGGCTTGATCCCCAGTAGGGGGTGTGAAGGAGGCAACTGATCAATGATTCTCTCTCATCATTGATGTTTCTATCTCTCTCCCCTCTTCCTCTCTCTGAAATCAATAAAAAATACATATTTTAAAAATAAATAGAATGGAAATCTATTGGTTTTTTAAAAATCTATTGTTTTTAATTCTGCATCTATCCATCTTTCTTTACCCTGCTTTGTTACCCATCACCTGCCAGCTTTTCACTGTAACAGTTTTGATTGGCATTTCATGATCCCTCCCCTGTCATGTCAGGACTTTGATAATGAAGCCCTGCGTTCAGCCTGTCACTCTCTAAACTGTTTCTCTTTCCCTGTGAAGGTTTGACTGACATCACAAAGGACCCAGACTTCCACGGAATCTACGACGAGGACATGAATGAAGACCCCACATACAACCCCAACTCCCCGGAAGAAACCGCCGTGTTTATGAAATACGCCGAGAGTATCCTGCTGAAGTTGACCTTCAGCACCACGCAGATCCAGCAGTGCGAGAACGTGTTTGTGTTCGACACAGCCTACTGGCTCACCAACGCCATCAAATGCACGCAGGACTGCCTGGACATCTGCACCTACCAGCGACTGCAGCAGAGGCTGTACCTTCAGCAGAAGGTCATTCAGAAACACTTTGAGAAGAAAAAGGAAATCAGAAGGGGGATCGGGTACCTGAAGTTAGTATGTTTCCTGACCCCGTTTCTCCTGAGCCTAAAGAAGAAGATGAAGGTCCCCTATCTGAGCAGTCTGCTGCAGCCCTTCTCCGGTGAGTGGCACCCGACGTCACATGTTCGCTATAGACACGTGACCAGTCCCTGTTCACATGGAATTGGGTTTTAGCATGTGAGTCCAGGCATGTAACCTGGCTGTGGCCTGTTAGAAAGAAAAAAAAAATATGTCTCCAAGGCGATTAACTAGACTTGGTCTTTGTACACAGTCCTGAGGAGACAGTCACATCAGTTGTAAGAGCTATTGGGAGACCTAAAGCAAGTTCTGAGAAACTGGGAAATAGGACACGTTTATGATGGGACCACCCTGAGGCCACATCGTGTCTCACCCACATCACTCTGGAACGTCAGCGCACTTCTACTCGAAACCCCTGCCATGCCCTGGCTGGTGTGGTGCAGGGGATAGAGCGCCGGCCTGTAGACTGAAGGGCATGTACCTTGGTTGCAGGCTCCCGGTCCTAGTTGGGGCATGAGGGAGGCATGATGTGTCTCTCTCACATCGATGCTCCTCTCTCTGTCTCTCCCTCTTCCTTCCACTCTCTCTAAAAGTCAATGGCAAAAATATCCTCAGCTGAGGATTAAAAACAAACAAACAAAAAAACTGTCATGTTTTCCATGAAAGTTTAGAAATTGATTCTGAAATTAATATGGATTACTGAAGGGTCATGGATGGTCTGCCATTGCAGAAAAAGAGATGAAAACATTTTATTTTTTAAAAATATAGATTTTTATTGATTTCAGACAGGAATGAAGGAGGGGGGAGAGAGAAAGAAACATCAGTGATGAGAATCATCAGTTGGCTGCCTCCTGCACGCCCCACCCTGGGGATAGAGCCTGCAACCTGGGCATGAGCCCTGACCCAGAATCCAACCGTGACCTCCTGGCTCCTAAGTCGGAAAACACATCTTGAAACGTTACTATATGGCTCTGTAATCAGCACAGAGACCAGTGGAAGGGACTAGAGAGCTGAGGTAGAGGCGTGCTTCCATGGGGTCTGACAGGAATGGAGTGCAAGCCGTTCCTCCCACCCACCCAGGTGAAAACGCAACATAGGCATTTTCCTCGGCACCCGAGCCCTTGGGCTTTCTACTCAGATGGCAAAGTTTCAGTAGAAACTTGCAAGTCACTGAGTGAAAGTGTGTGTCATGAGCCTTCGAATGGGGAAGATGATCGTGTCTGTGAACTGCGTGAAAATGGGTTCGTGGCAGTGCTTGTCCGGGGCCGGGGTGAGGGACGGTGAGGGCGGTGAGGGCGAGGAGCCAAGAGGCCGCATCCACAGGGGATGTAGCGCCACCTGCAACGTCTTAACGCTTAGATGAGTGACAGCAAATGCGCTCATCGTTTAGTTCACGGTGCATTCCCGGCCGTGAGGTCAGGTTGCTATGCACCACTCTGTGGCCTTCTGTGTGTCCCTTTTACATTCCCCAAATGACATTATGTACTTGACATGGATGAAACCATATTCTGCTAACAGGTCAAACTATCGAACAAACCTAATCCTTACTGAGATTTTAGAGAATTATTTTTTAAAATAAATGTTTTATGTGCGGTTTTATTACTTTCCAGAGAAGTGGGCTGGTGAGTTTTGTCATGTAAGAGATAGCCACTTATTTCTTGTTCTGGTAAGTTTTTGTTTGTTTAACCAAAGAGTCTCTAAGGCACAAAGTTTCAAATCTTTTCTGATGATTGCAGGTAAGCTATTAGTGTTGAGCTCACACATAGAAATCAATAAGTAGAATACAGTTCTGACTATTCTTTTGGAATGTCTGTGCAATGAAACTACAGAAAATGCCCCAAAATGGATGTCGTAAATATATTTTAATGTTTAAAATATACACGAAGAGCATAAATAATTGCATAGCATTTCGTCACCAAGTTTGTCACGTCGTGTGGGTTTTTGCACTTTGTTTACGCAAATGAGAACCCAGATTTCCAAAAGATGATGGTTTCCTTGCCCTTTCTCACTTTTTTAAATCCAAGTTTGTTTTCCTTTCTGGAGACGACAAGGTCAAGACCGAGCGAGAACTGCCTCCGTTCATTTACGGATCGGATTTTAAGTGCCAGAACTTCCAGTACACGAAGCACCAGTATTTCCACGTCCACGGCGGGATTGAGTTCGACATCACCACGCCTGCCATCGAGGATGCTCCGGACGTGTTTCAGGTGTGACCGCCGCTTGTCCCCGACGTGGCCTGTGGCTTCAAGGCGCGCTCACCCTCTTCCCGCTCAGACGGTCTCTGTCGGGCCGGGCACTCGGCAGCCCTCGGAATGAGTCCCTTCCCCTCTCACTCGCTTTCCCAGACAGTGGGTGACACGCACGCATGAAGCGCAAACTGCACCTAAGGTACCACGTCCCGTGTCAGAGGTAGAACGGGGAGTAGCTAAGTCCAGGCCCCATCCTCACAGGCGGGCAGGCCTCGGCGGGCGATATCAGCCCAGGACGCGTAGCCCACAGCGGAGTGGACTCCCTGGCCTCTCCCTGCAGGTCCCTCTGCTTTGGTCTGAGGTTCTTGTGGGAGCAGCGGTCGCCAACCTTTCGGACCTTCCGGACCACCAGTGGCCCGTGGACCGCCGGGTGGTGGCCGCTGCTCTGGCGTTTGGGAATAACTCTTCCTCTGGAATGTAGCATAAATATTACACACTAGTGGCCCATTGCAGGAAGATTCCTGCAAGAATAGGGCTTCCTGAGCCAGAGCGAAGCGGAGAAGGGAGTGAAGCCAGCCTTGGCTCCCACCTCGGCCGCCTGGGCTCCCGGCTCTGATACCTCGGCTCCCTCCCCAACCCCCTTCTCCCTCCTTCTTCACCGTCTCCGCTGCCTCAGCTCCATTCCCTTCTCCACCGCTTGGCTCCCTTCTGCAGCACTTGGCTTCCTTCTACACTGTTTTCAGTCTTCGCTCTCCTGTGTATGCAAATTAACCGCCATCTTTGAAGGGTTAGTTTGCATACAGTCGCTCTGATTGGTTGGTGGGTGTGACTTGGCTGGTGGGCGTGGCTTAGGTGTCTCGGAGTGATGGCTAATTTGCATATTACTCTTTTATTAGAGTAGATTGCTATGGTCATTGCTCGTCAGCCTTGCCTGTGTCTTTTCTTTTACATTTTTTTTCTCATTCCCAGAGTAGGGATCTGCTACATATACAGTTATTATTAGGGCCTGAGGGGATGTTGTTTTGTAAAATTGTCATTTGCATGCATAAAATTTCATCGAAAAGACATCACAGTCATTTAGATTTGTGGAAAGGTATTTTTTTTTGTTACTAACATAACTCATATTTTAGGAAAATTTGGAAAAAATACAGGAATGTGCCGCCAGCACATTTGCAGAAGATTTCGGATACAAAGAATATTACTCCATCCCGGTCATGGAATTTAATGGAAAGAGGTAAGGACGCTCAGTGGTTACTCACAGCAGCCACAGCTGTTGAAAGTGAGCAGAAAATGTGTCAGATTCCAAAGCTTCGCTGACAACCGATGCTGGAGGCCTGAGGACAGGAGCAGCCCCCACGCGTGACACGCGGACTCAACGGCGTATGGACGTTCTATGTATCCCCGCTCTGTAGACACTGTGTGGCCATCTTAAAGGTGGCACGTGGGTGAACGTCGTCTGGTCCGAACAGCTCCTTACGTCCAGGAGTGCTCGGGCACTGAGGGGAGAGCCTTCGGAGTGGGATTCAGGCTCCCCGCCTGCCCCAGTGCGTAAGGCGAACCCTGAGTGATGGGGTGGCCCCTGGAGAAGGGCAAGGCTCGCCACCAGCCCTGGCCCTGTGCTTGTGAGGTGTGGGAGGAGACAGCCTTTAGCTTATAGTCTCGTGTCCTGGCTTCCTCCTGTTAGAGAGGACGGTGTGCAGGAAGGACGGCAGCCTCAGAGAGATGGGACCTGGTCCTCAGACGTGCCTGCATCCACGCAGAGACCTCTGTACTCAGACAAGTGGTTGGAGGACAGGTCAAGGCAGGGGAATCAGCCTCTGCTGGTTCAGAGCAGAGGGCTTCCCTGAGACCTTCCATCCACTGACCCCTGGGACCCATGGCTCCCCTTCCCCCCGCCTCCCCGCAGCTCCTGGGCAAGGGACGTCCCAAGTGTAGTCAGTCCCCGACTCACTTCCCTGAAAATGTGTGCAATGGAGCGGACTTCTCAGCACCCTCAGGGGAACTGGCGGCCACCAAGCAGCTAGAGGGGGCTGCCGTCAGGACCACTGTGTCAGCAGCAATAGTTGCATCTGGAGCAGAAGCCACTGACAGGAGAGGCTCCCACTGGCAGAGGTAGCATCGCCCCGAGGCGCCCCCCGAGGGAATGGGGTGGCAGATGGGAGAAAGGCCGCCTCTCCCTTTCTTCCCCGTGGGAATGAGTCTGAATGAGTCCGCAGCAAAGGCGCCCCAGGGTTTGTGACTGTCCTCCAGACTGAGGGGCCTGGGCTATTGTCTACCTGTGTCTCAGGCCCTGAGGGTGGGGTTTCTCTGTCCCTGCTGCAGGGAGTACACCACCTTCCAGGGCTCACTCCAGGCAGGTTCTTTTTTAAAATATATTTTTATTGGGTTCAGAGAGGAAGGGTGAGGGAGAGAGAGAGAGAAACACCAATGATGAGAGAGAATCATGGATCAGCTGCCTCCTGCACGCACCCCACTGGGGGATAGAGCCTGCAACCCGGGCCTGTCTTACCTTGACCTCCTGGTTCATAGGTAGATGCTCACCTGCTGAGCCACGTCAGCCGGCTCAAGGCAGACTCCTGAGAAAGTACATGGAGACATAATTACATTAAAAGAGTTAATACAGACATTGGTAAGAGGAAGGTAAGCAGATGGTTGAAAGGGAAACCCAGAACCCCTTCAAGCCAGAGTTCCAGGTTCCAGAGACTTAGCAATGCCCTGGTCCCTGCCCGCGAAGCACAGAGTCCATCCGAAGGGCCAATATGGAGAAGATGTTTGTTATAGAAAGACTCGATGAACAGCCATTGATAGCCGTGTTATTAAACGCTTATCGAGTACACTTCAAACGACAGTTTTGTATTTAATTGGTTATAAAAGGTAAAGTTTTACCAGCATATAAAAAAGCAGCAAATCAAAGTCAGGAAAATTTACCTTTTTAACATTTTTTTTTCCATAGCTACTACGTGATCAGTTTTGAACTGGAAACTTTCTATCAGCAACTGTATAAGACGCAGTGGTGGGGCGCCATAAACGAAATAGTGAACAACCTGCGGCCCAAGAGACTTCCGCTGACCGACACTCAGTTACACGAGCAATTTAAGAAGAAATTTGGTTTCAAGAAAGCTATGAAGTGCAAGGTATGTCCGTAACGACCACATCATTTTGTGTAAGAAGTTACATATCACAGTCACGTGTATGTCTCCAATTTTTTGTCCCAGGGTCAAATCCCAGGTTAAGCTTCCCTTATGAAGTGAGAATCCCACGTTACCACCTGGAAAGCTCCGGGTTGTACTTTTCTGGCGTGATTCCCGAGCAAGCTGGATTGTGACTAATATGAATAATAGCTGATATTTATTAAGTGCTGATTGTGTATGCAGGCCCTGCTACACACCCTTTCAAGGTTCCCGCAGACTGGTCACCACACCCATTTTACAAACGAGAAGTCCGAGTGCAGCCAGCTAAGGAGCGTCCCCACATCACAGCGCTCCCAGCTGGCGCAGCCTGCTCCCCCCTGGGCACTGAGCCCCGCGCAGAGCCCGCGTCCTGACCCAGATCCCTGCACCTGCCTCAGCAGGCCCGGCGCACAGCGTCTCCGCTGGCGCTCAGGTGGTGAGCTCGCCAGTTTCAAAGAATACGCTGGCGTTTACCGACCATTTATTTGTGTTGGTGTCTATGCATTTAAAACATTTTAATAACCTGTTGGTTTAACTTTAAAATATTAAGTAGTTGGAGTGTCTCAGAGAGAAGTGTGACAATCTGGCTGGTGTGGCCCAGGGGTTGAGCGTTAACCTATGAACCAGGAGGTCGGGGTTTGATTCCTGGTCAGGACACATGCCGGGGTTGTGGCCTCAATCCCCAGTGTGGGGAGTGCAGGAGGCAGCCTATCAGTGATTCTCTCTCATCATTGATGTTTCTTTCCCTCTCTCCCTCTCCCTTCCTCTCTAAAATTGATAAAAATATATTTTTTTTA